>JASFAX010001641.1:0-49684 GCA_030737875.1 Allium sativum | reverse complement strand
GGTGTTGCATTCTCCTAACGTAGAGCCACGTAGTGGAAATGTTAGAATTTGTCCTATATAGGAAGGGTTGCCATTCCAATATTAAGAATCATACTGCTCTACTTCCCTTTTCTGCTTGATTATCCGCAAGGCTTCCATTCTTAACCTTTGTTCTTCCGTCACTCTTGCATCAGTGGTTCCTGACATATCCATCTACCCATAATTTTGCTTCTTCAAAACTTACTCCAACACTAGAGGGAACAACACAGTTAGATATGGGGTAAAGTTAACCACAAGGTTTGAGGTTCAAGCCCTCCTTCTAGCGCCAAAATGTTAACGATATTTTCCATGAACACATGAACTAGGATGAACAATGCATATGCGTTGAAGTTTGATGCAAGAGTGATCTAAAGGTTTACGAAATGCAACCTTGAATCAGTGCTCTTTAACTAATTCCACCGTTTCCTAGGCATCAAGACCTTAAGTCCGAAGATTAATTACTCTTCCCTCGGGGGGTGAGTATCACGCTTACGAGACTACGAAGTCGAGGACAACCTTAGAGAAAGTTTTTCACTAGTTAAGTAGGACCGAGACCTTATGCAATAGTCACCTTTGGATCTTGGATTAAAATAATATACAATGTGCTAAGAGGAAACAGGATAATGCCTCGCAATGCTCGGGTCGTTTTCATGCTATTACACTTATTAACTTTTATGATATTTCCGCATCTAACCAGCTCGGGAAGGCCTTAATTGCGTCTCTTATTAAGTCACAAGCTCACAGCAAGCTCCCTTCCGAGGTTGGGTTGCATTAGGCTTACTATGGAATAGCTTAGTCACATAGTGAACGTTCGAAAGGGGAAAAAGCCTTAGTTTTACCGAGGACCTTCCCTCCTACAAAAGAACCGTGATTAACTCTTTCATAAGAAAGGTTAATGTTAACTCCCTGTCTTATCATTATAGACACAATATGATTATCAAATCAAGAAATGCTTAAGTCCCAGACTTCTCCTTTATTATTAATTATGGATATATTACAAGATTTGAAGAAATCCCGAATTCGATTTGGAAACTAGGGTTTGCTCGTGAGAGAAAGACAACAAGATTGAGAAATGAAAATTCGACCTCGAAAAGGAGACCTTGGGGTCTTATTTATAGAAAAATCATGGCCCTTTTTGCTATTGGGCCAACAGAAGCCCCGCTTTTCCCTTTGGTTTCCGAAGGTTTGGCTCTCAGCCGCCTTTTGGTTCCAAAGGCCTTGCTTATGGCTTTTTAAGGTGCTGAATCTTGCTCTCGGGAGGATGGTCTCGGTCTTTAGAGCTTTCGTTGATGTCATGTCTATCTTTTTTGTATTGCTACTAAGCTTAGTGGTGTGAATGGATTTCAAAAGGTTTCGGCTTCCGGATATGGGCTTTCGGTCTTATTGTTAATTCCGCATGGGACTTGCCTTCATAATTCGGATGGATGGTTACCGGATCCGCCACCCCTGTCGATATCGACACTACGCAATTTAGTGTGGATAGCTTGTCTAAATGGTGAATAATTGAGTTAAGATTTTGAAAATGTTACGAATGTCAGATTAAGCTCAAATTTTGGACAGATGATAACATATAGTTTGGATTGAACATCTACAAATTCTTGTTGGATTTGGATCGCTGTAGCTCATGAACCGGTAGAGGTGCTACAAAACAGGGGTGCACCGGAATGCTCCTTATATATATATATATATACATATATATATATATATATAGGAAAGTCTATTTGGATACAATTGGTTTGCACTATTGGATCACCCTATGAATTCCACCCCTCTATATAAAGACAAAAAGATCCAACGGTTAAGGCTGTGTCTCTCTGTTTGTGTCTAATTTCATGTCCAAATATCTTCCCCCTGTAATATATATATATATATATATATATATATATATATACATACACATTGGCGTGGGAAACTGTTGTCGATTCAACGCACGCCAACCCTTGAGTGTATGTTGTTGAAACATTGTAATCCAAATCCAAAGTAAAGTAAATAAAGGGAGCACACAAATTTTATAGTGGTTCAGCACTAACTCCTACGTCTACTTTATAGTAATCATACATCATTTAATTGTTGATTACAATAGTTGTACACGTTCATACAATATTTATGTACAATGCGTTACAATAGAACAACAAAATATTTGTTAATTCTAAGCTTTGACCAAAATGCCCTCCTTCTACGTTGGGTGAAAAATATGTTGACTTGGTCAACAATGTCCAAAAAGTAGCTTCAATGTCCAAGAAATCCAAAATAGTCCAAAAAGTAGCAAAAAGTTATTGTAAATGTCCAAAAGTTGGTAGAAAATGTTTGAGCAACGTTTTATAGGTCCAAGTTATGTCCAACAATCATGGGGAAGAAGGTGACAACTATTAATGATGCTTGAGAGCTCCAAGAAGTCCAAAATACCAAATGAGAACCAACCCCTTTGAATGTCAAGCTTGGGGATATTTATATGCGAGTTTTGGGTGTGTCGTTCCAAATTTCGTATCCCAAAGGGATATGAAATTCGCGTCCCAAAATCGGAGTCGAAAAACCAAAGTTATGTTGAAAAATTGTGAAAACTGAAAAATCTGGTGAAAATGTGTGTCGATCTAGCAAAACAGGTGATCGACATGGTAAAACCGAAAAAACGTGATCTGGCACTTTCCTGGCACATTTTCCACTTTGAAAATTCGAATCCATGAAATTCAGTGAAAACGCATGTCGATCAGGCCAAAACAGTTTATCGACACAGTAAAAACTCAAAAAACGTGATCTGCCACTTTCTTGGCACATTCTCCACTTTGAAAATAAAACCTGAGATTCAGTGTAAACGGGTGTCGATCAGGCCAATATAGGTGATCGGAATGGTAGAAGTCCAAACAAATGCGTTCTACCACTTTTTTGGCATGTTTGCCACTTGCCATTTCGAATCCTTGAAAAAACGTCAAAAATACGTGTTTGGAAAGAAAAAACAGGTGGTCCATGCGTGTTTTCCATTGTACCAAGGTGATCTGGCAAAATCCAAGAATTTCGAATCCTTGTGATCTAGCAAATTTTGAATCCCTTGCGCGATATGGGGAAAAGGTTGTCGGGGCAAGGTGTTATGTAGTGATTTTGAATCCCTGAGGGATTTGAAATTTCTGGAGTGATTTGCCAAAACCAGTTTGAGGCTAATTTTCTAGGTGATTTGGCTGATGCAGGCATGCATTTTTAAGTGATTGGCCTGTGTTTTCCACTGTATTTCGATTGTGCCAAATGTGCAAAATTTACCAGATTTACCAAATTTGCTAGAGTGATCAGCCAAGGTTTTATACATGGTTTTCCACGTTTTTCTCGGGCCGATCAGGCATTTTTGACGTGCTAGATTAGTTTTTGCCAATTTACCAGATTTTAATGCTGTGAGTCGCGTAAGCCATTTTTCATGATCATGCCATGCCGATCAGCTGTTTGTTGAGTGCGCGGCGCTGTTTTTTGCCAAATGCCCGATTTTGGTGCCAAGAGTCGCGCAAGCCATTTTTCGTGATCATGCCATGCTAATCAGCTGTTTTTGAGTGCGTGACACTATTTTTTGGTAAATTCCAATTTTACCAAGTTTGATCGCATTGTGAATTACGCAAGCCATTTTCGTGATCGTGCCAGGCCATTCAGCTGTTTTTGAGTGCGCAAAACACGATTTTGCCGAAATCCATATTTTTCTATAACGAGTTTTGCCACGTGATCGGACCGACACGCTCAAATTTTGAGCAGATCGGTCTCAGTCGATCACGTATTTTTACCATGCCGGTTTTTCCAAGTTCATCGACGACGATTTTACAAATTTACGTTATTTCCAACCTTTTCGAGCTTGATGCGACTTTGACCAAATCGCTGTGTTTTCTGAAGACGTTCTCGATGCTTGAGTGCGTTGCTTACCAAAATCTTGATGTGTGACGGCTTTGACCTAAAACTATGTTAACACTCCCCTCCCCCAAAACATGTCTTGCTTGATAGAAGGAAGATGTGTTTTGCGAGAAGAAAAGAAATCTAAAAACCAAAGCCAAGACAAGTCCGAAGTGAACTTCTATAATTAAAAAACCCAAGAGCCACGACCGCACTGGGTCGTATTAATCATGAACTAGAAAGCTTGAAAGCCAGTGATTGCCACGGATCGTTTAGAGGTAACCATAATAACAAAGATAGCCAAAATAGTCCAACGACCACCGAGGTTGTGCTTGAGCAGGAGATCGATGACCACTGAGATTGTAGTAAAGTAGAACTTCGACGATTGTTGAAATCGTATTAAAATTGGAATTTGACGATCATTAGGATCGTATTTAGAATGACCTATCGAGTCCGAAATGCATGAGATCGAGAAAATAAGATGCCTTAGGCTTGTTGAGGTCTCTACCGGAGCGAGTATGTACCTGCAAAAGAGAGAGGGCGGGACCGAAGTCTAAATTTTATCCACGACTGGTTGAGCATGGAGCCAGAGCCCGGATATTATACCGGATTGATCCAGTTAGGAGTCGGAGCCTGAATTTCATCCTCAGTTGGTCGAGCGTGGAGCCGCAGCCCGAATATTATACTGGACTGATCTAATGTGGAGATGGAGCCTGGATTTTATCCTTGACTGTTCCAGCGTGGAGCCGTTGCTTGAATATTATAGTGGACTGGTCTAGTGTGGAGCCGAAGCCGAATTTTATTCTTGACTGGTCAAGCATGGAGCCGGAGCTCGAATATTATAGTGGACTTATCCAGTATGGGGTAGATCGAAGTCTTATGTTATAATGGACGGATCCAGTGTAAGGGAGACCGGAGTTTGAATTTTATACTCGACTGGTCGAGTGTGGGGGGGGGGGGAGCACTATGACTGTCTTTATTGACACTAAGGAAGTACAACGACCAATAGGCCAACCCCGAGCATGACTAGAGACTACAAGCCAATTTCATGCGTGTGTGGGCTTACATTTCCGCTTTGATTGAGTATATAGAAAGTTAAAAGGAAAGAAGTCGCCAACAACAGGAGCAAGCACAAGTGTCGGACCGCTAGTTGGTCAGGTGCTGATGGCGGTGTCCATTATAGGATCTATCGCGTCCTGTGGTGTAGCTTCAGTCAAAAATTAATGGATGGTAAGTATTAAATTTCATTTCTGTACAATATATTATAAATATATATATTTTTGAAAATTGGTACCCTTTATTTCTATTAAAAAAAGTACAAAAACAGAGGTTAGCATTCTAACCTTAACAGAAGCAAAACATAAAAGGAAAAAAATGTACAGGTAAATGAAAACTAAACTAGCATACGGCCTATGATTAGGCCTTCATCCCGCTTCATGTACATACTGCACCTTCCCAAAGATCTCACAACTGCACTCTGCACCAGAGCTAAAGCCTTTCATTCCCTCATATCGAAACATACTGAACTGTTCTTGTTGATATGATATGCAGCAACATATGTAGACCCAACTTTCAAATTACCGCAGCCATTATGTATATTGATAGCCTCTAAAATCGTTCTAACGAAACCCCATAATATTCAATACCATTCCGTTCTCTAGGTCTGGTTGATGATTCACAGACGCCTATGATTCAATCCTAAAGCCGAAATCAACAATTTGGATTTCATACCAGATAAATTCAAAAGCCACCTTAAACACTTGCTGTTCCTATACCACGTCAATGTTGAACTGGGTGATAAAATAGCAAATATACTTCCAAAACCAATCAACGTTTCCCAATTATTAAAAGAACTCAAACTACCCCATACTATCACTGCTAATCCCAAGAAAATACTAGTAAAAACAGAGCATAGCTGTGATATGGTTTGGGATCACCCTAAATGCAGACCTAAACATGAAGACTGTATTTACCATACAACTGTAAACACATTCCCATTAAATTGAATTACGTTGAAATTTAAGGTATAAACCAAGGAGTCCTTAATGAATTTGTATATCTGCTTGAAACATCACCTCGGAAGAACTGGAAACACTGGTGTTTAGAAATCAAGAAGAAACCATCAGAGGTTCCAACAATATCCAATATGAGAAATCTCAAACAGTTCAGGTGATATACCTTCTTATAATCATATTATGTATAGATCTAAAGAAAACAATAAGTACAGGAATCCTATCATAATCTCTTTCTCGTCTTCAAACTCAAATAAAACCCAAAGCATTGAATCGCAGCTTAAACTCTAAAAGCCATTCCAGTATGATCTTAAATTAAAGCTAACCTCAAACAGGATGAGTCATCTTTGCACCAGAATACAGTAATCTACCTTCCTCATTAACAAGCCCGAATAACAACCACAGAACTGAGTACCCAAAACCAATAACTCAAGGCTACCCAATACAGTCTGAGATCAAACAAGCTCAATAAGATGGATAATCGGTTGGAGAAATAGGAACTGAAGCTACAGTTGCGCCGGCAATGCTAGAACCCTATTTCACAGAGGCTTGATAGTCCATCATCAAGCAAATTAGATCCAAAAGGACTGAGAGGGCCACTGGAACCTGGCGATGAGTACAGTTTCACAGTTGAATTAGTAGCATAGATTTGGATTTCCAAATCAAAAGCAACTCGGATCTGCTGCTTTTACACAGCGATGCGTAAATTTGGCTTAACAGCGATGCGAGATCGTTGAAGGTTGACCAGATCTGATGTCTGAAGGTAAAAATCGATCTCTGAATGATACGATTAGGTGGCGATTAAATTGCCGATAAATGGATCTCGTGGCAGAAAAATTGAAATATGGAAAAATGGAAATAAAAGTGGCTTATCAACGAAGATTAATTCGTTGAAGGTTACGAGTAGAATCCAGGAAGAAATCAATCAATAATTTGATGAAAAGGAGATTTGAGAATGCTCACGCACAGCGAAATCAGGCAATCGCCTGTCTATAAATATATATATATAATAGCCATGAAATATTAGAAGTTTTTTTTATTTAACACAGTGGCTTTGAGTTTGGGCCCTCCACCATAGTCCTGGAGATATCATGATAGGCTTACATGAGTCGCATGACGTCATGTTAGCCTAAGTGGACGTTAGTACCACATAAGGTTAAGGAGACTATTTAGCAGGATTTTTTAGTACATGTGATTTATCTAAGTAGTTGTGCTTCTATTTGATCAATTCATGTTTATGTTATTTCTCAAAAATGCAGGGTTCAGTTGACCTTCATGAAACAGATATTCCCCTCATCCGTTGCTATTAGAACAGTAAAGTTGCAAAAAATTATGGAGAAATATTAAATAACATAAAATCAACTGGAAAAAAGCCTAATTGGATGAGCACTAATGTGTGGGATGATCTCCACACTTGGTGGAACAACGAGCAGTTTCAGTTAAATTCAGTGCACTTTAAATTATTCTACTCAATTAATATGTAAATTATAATAAAACATGTTTTTTAACTTAAATTTATAGGCCGAGTCATAGAGAAATTCAGAAAATAGGAGTAAGAGCCCCGTTGCACATCGTAGGGTTTCCAAGTCATTCTAGCATCATCATGAGGATTTGGTATATTTATTAATTACACAGTTAAAGAATTTAAGATCTAAGTTGTTAAAATATAGACAACATAACAATATATAATATATATTTACATATATGCATATTTCAGAAGAGACAGTGTGGTGCTCCTTTGTTGTATTGGGATGTTTTCACGGATACACATGCGGTGAGTCAGACCGACGATTCAGGCTCAATTTCCTACTCCTAGGACTATGATGACAAAGCACGTACTGCATATGTAAGTATAACATAGCTTAAAGTTAAAATTTAATTAAAATAGTGTTATCTAAATTTAATTGTACTTTGCATAACAGGAACGATTCTAGCAACAACGGGCACATATGCTTAAGGACACTAGAAAAACCGACTTGACTGCTGATAAGGAGGATTTGATTTTTGAGGTTGTCATGGATCCACCAACCCGCAATAGGCGCTATGGTTTTGGGAATCAAGCGGTAATAAAACTGAAATTTACTTGAATTGCTATTATAAAATCCTAAAAAACTGAAATTGTTTACATCATAAGACATCTCAGAAGTCGTACTAGAGGGCTCAGGACAAGAAGGAAATTGCATAGCTACGAACCTAGATCGCCGCGCTTATTGGGCCTGATCGCTACTGTGAAGAATAGATAAAACGGCATAACAAGCGTTTGGCGAAGTTCATAGTCGAGTACGGTACGTTTACTTTATCATCTAGTAATTCCAAAGGAGATTGAGGTTGGTTTGTTTCGTTTTGTAGATATACACACACACACACATATATGTCCGCGTTGGTAGCTCAATGGAAAGGATTTCCCCTGCCTAGTAAGAGTTCAGGGGTTCGAGGCCTTCCCTGAGCACCTATCCCCACGTAAAATTAACTTGGTGTAGTTAACGTCCAAGGGGGCTTCGTTAACCTGTACAAGGTTATGGTGTAGACTGAGTTATCCTACACCTCCCCAGAATGGATGGTCCGTCGTTATTTTCGGTTGATCGTTCATTTTGTATATATGTACATATACGCTTTGAGTAGGTGATGATTTTCTTGATATATTATGATGGTTTGTGTATGTTATTGCTATGGTGGTGGTGATGGTTTAGACGTTTTGTTGGATTGTTTATTTTGATTTGATAATGTTGGCTTGCTGGATGTTTGTAAATATCGGTTTATGTTATGTGTATTGAACCTTATGTGTATGATTTGGGTTCAATGTTATGTTTGGATATATATATATATATATATATATATATATATATATGAGTGTGATTGTGATGTATATGCTCGAAATGGAGCTGGTTTGATATATATAAGATTGTAAGGGTGACTGGAGGTAAACAATCTAAAATTCGGAAGAAGGAAAAAACCCAGATTTCCAACGGCTTATAGGACCATTTATTTCATTGGCAATCAACGGCTTCCAATGACGTATTTCCAACGTATCCCAACGATTTTCAATGGCTATCAATAACTAAAACCACGTTTTTAAAAGAAACTTTGGGCATCGTTGGAAATTAGTTATTGATTGCGTTGGAGGCCTTTGGAAACCGTTGAACCATATACCAATGGAATTTCCAACGGCCCCTAGCCGTTGGAAACTACTGTTGTTCTTTTAGCGTATGTGTGTGTGTAACAACCCGGATTTTCAGAACCAATATAAATTTTTTATTTTAGCTATTTTAATGAATTTTAAATATTTAAAATGAATTATTTCAAATAATTACAACTAAAAATTTATTTAAATCGAAGTTAGAACGAATTTATTTATTTTAACTATAAAATGAGCCTGAAATGGCATGGTAGTTTGAAAATTCAATTTCAAATTTCAAATGAATGTACAAGATTCAAAATAAATCGGATTTCAGCAAAACCAGAAATATTCATATTTGTTTAATTATATCTTTCTAGGAATGTGAAAAATCCAGATTTCATAATGGGAATAAAAAGCTATGTCCAGTTGAAAATTCAGAATAGTCGCTATGGAATTTATATAACATATAGTCCTTAAAATATATCCATTTTGCAAACGACCTCTGTTTTCGATGAGACCACTTTTGTTGGATCCGGAATGTCAAATTATTGTTGGATTCCAATTTTCATAATTTTTGAAATTAATATGTGAGCGTGGTGGATTTAAACGTGTTTGGTTAATTCAGTTTGAATTTAATCGACTGGAAATGACCGTTTTTCAAAAGGTCTCCAAATTCGACGAAATTAGTTTTGTTAGGACCGAATCATCAAAACATAGCTAGATTTATTTTTCAGGAATTTTGGGAGTCAGTATGTGGCTCCTATAAATTAAAATGTACATTGAAATCTACTTTGAACGTTATATTAATTTACATTTTAATTTTGAAGAAAAACTAATCGAAATAGTTGAACTTGCTTATGAAGCATTTCCGATTGTGTTCGAAATGAGGGTATTTAGCTAGGGCAGATAGTCGTTAGGTTTGTTTTGGAGTTCGGATTGATAAACAAATTATTTTTGAATTAAATAATAAAATAAAAATAATAGAAAAGGGTATAAATATAAAATTCCAAGCCTTAATTCTCTACTAACAAGCTAGCCGCTACTGTTTTCATTCGATGGCCTATTTTCTTCCATTTCAATTCGTTAATCTCTCCTAATCTAACACAAATTAGATCAAAATTCCAATGTGAATATATAGAGAATCTCGAGTTCTACATTTTCGTATGGAGATGATGATGCCTCGTTGCTTAAGGTGCTCGAATTTGGTGCTCAACCTGGTCAACTTCGGTCGTGGTTTTCGAGGTGTGGGGGGCTTCGAACTGAGCGCCCTTCACAGCATGAGAGGAGGAGGCATGGGTCTTCGTCGAGGTGGTCTCCGATCGACGGTCAAGGCTTCAGGTGGTGGTGTGTTTTGGGATGGACGTTGGGAGCTTGGTTTCGGAGGTCCAGGAGATAATGAACGAAGAGAAAAAGGGGTAATCACCTTAACACATTAATTAAGGGTAATTCCTTTTTGTTTTTACCATATTAATTGTTTTAAAAATATAAATAAAATTGTTGTAAAATAGTATTAAAAATGAGATTTTTATAATGTAAACATAGTATAAATAAATTATAATGTAAACATAGTAATTAAAATATAAAAAGACATTGTTTTTAAAATAAAATTATCATTGTTTTTAAAGTATAAAATATATTGTTTTTAAATATAAAATCATATTGTTTTTTAATTTAAAATTAGCATTGCCTTTGAATAACTACATAGCATTGTTTTTAAATAAATAAAATAACATTGTTTTTGAAATTATCATTGTTTTTAAAATAAAAATAGATTTTTTTTAAATATAAACATAGTATAAAAATGTGTTATATATATATATAGCAGTAAAATATGATTTTTATCCTTTCCTATGAGTTTAGCGAATAAAGAGGTCTTTGTGATGAAGTCCATGGATCACCTGGATCTGCCGATATACGATAGGAGGAAGATGGATCAAATGGGTTGACTGGTCTTAGAAGAGGTTCAGATACATTTTCTGTTTTTGAATTGCAAAATTTTATTCCGATTCGTTCTAGGAAACTCAAGCAAGTGGCCGTGACTTTTTGTTCAAAGTACAGATCTTTCTGAAGACGTAGGTGTTGCTCTTGAATGTGACGAATTTCATCAATCTTTCACTTGGTTTCTGGTGAAATAAACAGAGCTTGTTTAGCCTTCTTTGATTCTGGTGTGTAACCAGTCCTATAGTCATCCCATTTGTATACAGTCTCATGTCTTGGTGTTGGCATATGAGGATGCGGTATCATTGTCGAACTATCGGTAGCGAATGTGATATAAACAGAAGACGTAAACTTTGACATTATATTGAATTATATTGGAATTTTATTGTATTTGTTTTTAGCAAAGTATATTGTATTTATAATAAAGTTTTTACTATTTTTTTACTTCATTAAAATAGGTGGCTTTTTATATTGCGAAAATTATAGACCACATAGGAAGAAAAGGAAAAGAGTGAATGTAGGAAAACTTTTAGTAAAATAAATAAAAAATTATACAGATAACGAATTACTATTATTTGGAATATGAGCAGATTCCTAATTCCCTTCGTAAGTTTATAAAAGATGTTTCATTTAAAGGTTTTGTGAATATGTCGGCAACTTGTTTATCTGTACTAACAAATTCTAACGTTATATTACCTTTTTCAACATGATTTCTTAGAAAGTGGTGTCAAATATCAATACGTTTTGTTCTAGAGTGATTAATAGGGTCCTTAGATATACCGATATTGATGACTTCTCCAATGCCAATGATGTATCCTTTTGAATTATCGCCAAATGTTACTATGCCACCATCCATTTATGTTATATTTGACAACATGTCTTTGTTTCCAGTCATGTGCTTGGAGCAACCACTATCTAGAATCCATTTCTTTTTTTGTCTTGGCTTGGGTACCTACAGGATAAGAAATTTTAATTGGTACCTACTCCCTCCGTTAGGGTCCTAAATGTTAGGTGAAGAAGGCAGCCATACCCATGTGGGTGTGGGGCCTTTATACACATAATTTAAATTATGAACTACATTATGTAAGAAACTCTTAATATGCTTTTTCTTAATGAGTTTGTTATTGGATTTTGGAATCCAAATCTTTACCTCCTTAGGTAGTTCCACCTTCTTATTCCATGTTTTATATTTCTTAGTCAATTCCATATTTTCATGGGTTTCCTTCTTTTTTACCTTTTTATACAAAAAACTATAATTTTTTGTATTTAAGTGCTTTTTAAAACCTAAACCATTTATGTTTCCAGGTGGTTTTGAATTTTTGATCAAATGTTCTAAACTTTGTTTTCCTTTGTTAAATTTAGAAACATTAGTAGTAATCTTCTCCAAATCATTTTTGAGTATAGAGATTTCAGATAAAGATACTTCTAGATTACTACTTAGATTGATATTCTTATTAATAATATTTTATTTTCTAGTTTAAATTTTCCGAGTTCAATAGATAAAGATTCATTTTCCAAAGTTAACTCTTTATTTTTTATTTGTGCATTTTCCAATTCATCTTAAAGAATTGTTTTCTCATCCTTTAATAGGCCAATTTCAATTTCCATCCTATTTATTTTACCAATGTATTCTTTATTCAATTTCTTTTGCTCTCTAAACTTGTCATCTAACTCCATGCTTATTTCTAAAATCTCATTATGAGTGAGTTCAGGACATACTTCATTTGTGTCAGCCATAAAATATACAATAGCTTGTTCCGAGTCACTGTCACTTAAATTTTTCGATCTTCTGGTTTTGTTTTCATTCTTTTGACAATCTTTCTTTTTGTGACCAAATTCATCAGAATTGTAGCACTTAGTCATTGTCTGGTTTGTTGAACTTGCTCTCATTCTTCTGAAATTTGGTCATCTTTCTGAATTTCTTGAACTGGTTGTGGTTCTTAGCTATGAATACTATCTCTTCTTCGTTTAAATCTGAATCGTCATTATTTGCTGGAAAAGCAATAATTTTCTTTTCTGTATTCTGTTCTTTTCTAACCAGTAAGTTAGCTTCATAGGA
The DNA here is from genome assembly GCA_030737875.1 of Allium sativum. Taxonomy (NCBI): domain Eukaryota; kingdom Viridiplantae; phylum Streptophyta; class Magnoliopsida; order Asparagales; family Amaryllidaceae; genus Allium; species Allium sativum. Next base: position 36,678 of record JASFAX010001641.1, on the reverse strand, counting down.
CAACAAGTATCCAATTAATTCTTCAACTTTGAGTTAAGAAAGATCATTAGCATCTTCTATGGGTAGAATCTTTTTTCCCACTCATTAGTTAAAGAATTTAAAATACGTATGACTAAATCAAATTACTGAATCCGTGTAACAACCCATATTTTACGTATCAGAGGATCGTAAAATATTTTAATTTTATTCCCCAAGGGTTGGATCATTCTCATATTTTAATATGTTGCTTATGGGGATGTGAGACATGTCCATAATTTTTACTGATTTTGTTTGTGACCATTTTGACCCTGTCGGTCTTGTACAGAGAATAACTTTTGACTCAGGTTGAATCAGGTGGTGAGACTTGTGCCATTGGAAAGTAAATAATGATTGCCTTTTCTTAGAGTGGTTACACTAAAGAATTGGCTCAGCGGTTTGGGAGGAATGTTGTTTTAAGGTTTTTCAGTTGGTTGTTCCGGTTTGGAGAGCCACAATGGGTTAATTTGGCAAGGCCCATTAGTGGGCTAGTGGAATGGTATAAATAAGGGGTGGGAGGTATGAGAAATGTTTTAGTTTCTCTATTCTCTCATTAGGTGGCCTATGTTCCTCCTTCCTCTAACACCTTTCCACCATTAAGAATCAATATCTGAGGAAGAAAATCAAAGATCTACACCATTTGAGGGCTAGATCCACATCAATTGAAGAGTGTGTTCATCGGATCAAGCGGTTTGGTTTGAATTACTTGCTATCCTGAATCTTATTGCATTGATTTTAGCATGTTTTGGAGAATCGGTGAGTGATTTGCATCTCTCACATGGATTCAATGAATTATATGAATGTTTGATCATGTTTTTCATCAAGTTTAAGGGTTTTACCATAGATCTATACCATTATAAGTCCATTTTCATATGAATCACCTTATGATCCAATTTAGCAAGTTTAAATCGGTTATTTCTATGACACTTCATATGCTTATGTCTATTAGACCAACGTTTTGATCTATGTCCATTTTTAATGGTTGTGGTGAAATTTACATCATTTTAGTGATAATCATCATATTCATGTTGTTAGCAATTTTATGGAATGTTTATGATTGTATTTGGTGAATTGGTTGACCATGTTTTGTCAATTTGGTCAATTAGAGAAGTTTTGGTTGAGATTGGGCTTGAACTGAAGATTTCAGGTTTTGGGTCGCATGTGAAGGGTGTCGGTCGCGCATGTCTTAGGGAAAAAGTCAGACCTGGTCGGTCGCTCTAGAATGGTGGGGGTCGGTTGAGCGTAGGAAGTTAGGCATGATCGAACCAGTGTAAAGGAAGGGTCGTTCGCACCATGTGATCTTGGGCAAGGAAGGGGTCGATCGATCACCAAGGAAGAGGTCGGTTGACCACCCATGAAGTAATGAGCTCGATTATTTCTGAGGCAAAAAGGGGTCGGTTGGTCATGCTCTAGGAGGGCTCGGTCGGTCGAGCTTCAGGTCGGTCAAGCATAGAGTCAGATCGAGCATGGGCTCAGCAAAATATGGGTCGAGCGAAGTTGGCTCGAGCATAAGGAGGTCGGTCGGTCTCTGGTCGGGCATGACTTTAAGCAAGGGGGTCGGGCCGGTCACTTATGGTGTTTGAGCAGGCCAGGGTCGGTCAGGTAGGACGCGGTCGGTCGTGATGACTTGGGCTGATTAATAATGACTTGATGTTGGTGTTAAACCTTGTATTGATTGCTGTTTGGTTTAACAATTTTACGGCTTCGACGAGAGTCCAAATAAGGATGTTCGAAGCGATGTGATGTGTACGTTGCTAGTCGTAAAGTAACAGGTGTGATTACAACTCAAAGGTGTCCTGAGTTAGGTGATAATGGTTTAATGGCCGCCGCCGATGACGACTGGAGATACTGAAGGCCGAGAAATTATCGTGATTATAGGTTCTAGCGGGCTCAAAGCAGGGGCTACACGATTCCGTCGTATGGTCGAGTACCCTGGATTTCATCGTATGGCCTAGTCACATTTCGTCGTCTCGTGTATGGGGCTTTAACTAGAACCGGGGTTCCCCATCGGCCCTTGACAGACAACACATTGTTTGGCGGGTCATATGATTAACGATGGTTTCAAAGCAAAGTTGGCAGTGATAACCAGAGTCAGTCATGGACATTTGAATGCTTGATTTTGCTATGTATGAACGGTTGTTCTGATTGCCATAGCTGAATTGTTGTCTACTTTGGATGTTTGGATCGTAAAGGTTATCACTGTGAGGTATGGGGAAGGCAGATGTGAGTTCTTCTCTGGAGCTGGGTAGATTAGTTCGTTTATTTACCACTTCTCATGTACTTTATTGATGATGTTTGTTAGTTGTTTATCGCTCACTAAGACTGTTGTCTGACTCAAGGTTTTATGTTTCCCTCTTATTACCTTTGGTTGTTCATACGATTGTTTGGATGGGCAGACTGAGTAGCAGGTGACAAGTGAAAGCTTGGTGAGACGATGTTGCTGATCGATGATGAGCTGGAGGCTTACGTACCAGTTTTATTACTATTTAGTATTTGTTTCCGCTGTTTGTTTTTCTTCTCTGAGTGTTTAGTAAGGCAAATTGTATAAACACTATTGCTGTAATCCAGGAGTATGGATATTACTTTCTCATTGTTATTGAAGTTTCGTGTTTCTGCTTCACCAATGATACTTGTTGTATATGTTCTATTATATTTTATCCTTGCGTTGTGAGATCTATGACAGGTTCCGATGATCTATACCTACCTTGATGATCATCCGTAGCTGCCATGCACACCTTTTAGCGTATTATTCTTCTTATATAGCGCAGGGGTTGTAGGCGGTCGTCACATTTGGTATCAGAGATCTGGTCAATGATTTTGGTCAAAGTTTGAAGACGTAATCATGTATGAGAGACGTACTTTTAGATTTCAGTTGGATACTTACTATATATATTAGCATATATAGTAGTATCGGTTGTATTCCTTTAGCAATTTTTCTTGGAAGTAGCTAATTATTCTAAATTGCATATTTAGAATGAGTAAACAACCGTCAAGACACGCTGCTAGGGGAGCTAATACTGGAAGGGGAAATAACGGTGAACCAGGCTACCCTACCATGTTTTAAGCCATGATGGAGGCATTCATGCGAAGGGTGCCTGCTCCAGTGGCAGCTACGGTAGATGTAGGAGTACAGTTGCCTAGGGTTGTGAATTTTGCAAAGCTGTGCAAGGACTTTACATCTCTAGGAGGAAAGCCATTCAAAGGGTCTGAGCCAGTTGAGGAGGTTCAGAGGTGGATGGATTCCTATGTCCAAATCTTTGGAGACTTGGGATTGGATGGTGCAACAAGGGGGAAGCTTGCGTCAAAGCAACTACAAGGAAGAGCCATGGAATGGTGGAATTCAGTTACACTTGAAACTCCAAAGGAAGAGATTTTATGGGAGCAATTCCAAGCTAAGTTTGAAGCAAAATTCATCTCCACAGCTCAGAAATCCGTTCTCTTCAAGAAGTTCGTAGAGCTGAAGCAGAATGGTAGATCCGTGCTAGATTACATTTCTGATTTCGAGGCCTTGTCCAAATATTCTCGTTCATACATTAATACACCTTATCAGAAGAATGAGAAGTTCGTATGGGTCTGGATGCCTACATTGGAAGGTTGCCGATGGATCATCTTGATGATCCATTTAAGAAGCTTGTCTCCTAAATAGGCCAGTGTTGTTGCTGCAGCCAAGGAAGTATAGAAACCACGGCAAGGTGGTGATAATAAGAAAAGGGAGCAACAACAACAGAAAGGAAAGGATGGTCAGAAAAATCAGAAAAGAGAAGTGACTTCTTATAACTACTGGCAGAAGGGCCATTATTCCAAGGATTGTAAAAATCCCAAAGTTGAAAAGAGATGCTTCAAGTGTGGAAAGCCTGGGCATGAGAAGAAGGATTGTCCTGAATCAGCTCAAGGGAAACAAGTGATTAAGGCTTATGCTTTGGGGGCAGTACAGTCTTCTTTAATAGCTCCTACTGCTGAGGGGAAGGGAAAGGGTATCATGGTAAAAGGTACTCTTTCTGTTAATGGTGTTTCAATTCGTGTGCTTTTTGATACTGGAGCATTGCACTCATTCATTTGCAATGAACTTGTGTGTCATTTGGGTTTGGAACCCGAGATTTGTGATAGACCCTTCATAGTGACTAATCCAGTTGTGGGTTCATCCAATCTTTGCATGATTTATCGTGGTCTAGTGTTGTCGAGTCATGGTTTCTCTTTCGTGTGTGATTGCTTTGTTCTTGACTTCGCTAGGTTTGGGATCATCTTGGGCATGGATTTGCTAAAGAGGTATGCGACAAGGGTGAATTGCGAGAAGCTAGAGGTGAGAGTTGGGGATGTGGAAGGGCGAAAGGTGTTGATACGGTGTAAGCGCGAAGAGGGTGTCTTCATTAGCTATCTATATTCACTTGTGATTCCACAAGAAGACTTGTCATCTGTGTTGATCGCAAATGAGTTTGAGGATGTCTTTGACGAAGTCAAAGGGTTGTTGTCTCATCGTGAGATCGAGTTTAGGATCGATTTGGTCGAGGGTGCTAGACCAATCGTTATGCCTCTTAGGCGGATGGCGCCTAAGGAACAGCGAAGGTTGGAGGTGTAAGTTTGTGACCTTCTAGGAAAGGGATTCATTCAGAGAAGTGTTTCCGAATGGGGTGCACCGGTCGTGTTTGCAACCAAGGCGGATGGCTCGTTAAGATTGTGTGTGGACTATCGTGAGCTGAATAAGGTGACTAAGAAGAACAAGTATCCGTAGCCAAGGATGGATGACTTGTTCGATCAGCTTCACAAAGCCAAAGTATTTTCTCAGATGGATTTGGCAACGAGATTTCACCAGTTGAGGGTGGCAAAGGATAGTGTGCCAAAGATTGCTTTCAGGACAGCATCCGATTTCTTTCAATGGTTAATGATGCCATTTGGATTGACTAAAGCACTAGCGTATTTTGTGGATCTTATGAATAGGGTTTTCAGAGATCAGTTGAACAAGTTCATGCTTGTGTTCGTGGATGATATTATGGTTTACGCTCAAAATGAGGAAGAACACAAGACGCACTTGAGAGTTGTGTTGGAAATCTTGCGCAAGCATCAGTTGAGAGCTAGGTTTTCAAAGTGTCACTTATGGAAGTGTGAAGTGAGGTTCTTAGGCCATGTTGTTTCCGAAAGTGGGATAGCGGTTAACCCCGTAATGTAGCAGCAATCCAGGACTGCGATAGACCTAAGAATGCGACGAATGTGAGAAGTTTCCTTGGGTTGGCTGGTTATTACCGACAGTTTATCAAGGATTCCTCCGAGATAGTTGCACCGTTGACAGGATTGACGAAGAAGAACCAAGTTTTCACATGGAATGCGAAGTGTGAACAAGCGTTCAGAATCCTGAAAGAGAGACCGATGAGTGCTCCTGTGTTGACCATTCTAAGTGGTAATGAAGAGATGATTGTGTATACTGAAGCATGTGGCATTAGGCTTGGAGCAGTGCTAATGCAGAAGGATAAGGTTGTGGCCTACGCGAGTCGATAGCTGAAGTCGCATGAGAAGAACTACCCAACTCATGATTTGAAGTTGGCAGTGATGGTATTTGCTCTAAAGAGTGGAGACATTACCTATTGGGAGTCCGATTTGAATTATTCACAAATCACAAGTCGTTAAAATATCTTTTGTAACACCCCATATTTTCTGTGATCATATAAGTAACAAATCAGAGAATAATTAAATTATAAAATAAGAATCAAGGGAAACGGGTTGTGCCATTGCGTTCATCTCGAAATTCTGCTTGGAAACGAGTCCGAGTTTTCGAGAAACGGAATCCGTATGAGGGAGATATGGCCCTCCTAAGTTTCAAAGAATTTCAGAATCGAAAACAGCTCCAAATTCGAATTCAAACCCAGAAGCGGGCTGGGCGGGAAATTTCCCGCCCTGGACCGACTGGGTGGTCGATTGGGTAGTCGACCTCCCTCTGACCAGGTCGACTGGGTAGTCAACCTCCCCCAGACCAGGTCGACCATAGTGTCGACCTAGGGGTCGACCTGCTCCCGAAACCCAATTTTTTTTAACCTGGTTCATTCTGATGTATACGGTCTCGATTCTGTCTAGATTGGTCCGCCTAATCCTATATAAACAGCCCCCTAGCCTCATTTTCTCTACACAGTTTCATTCTGTCTATATTCTTCCTCTGTTCTAATTAAAAATAAAAATGGCGTCGCTACCCTGCTGGAATCAAAACTTGGACTGATGAATCTTCTTCCAACTTGAATAGAATTAAAAGCTAAATCAAATCTCAAATCCAAGTTTAGAGCTACGACAACAATTAAAGAGGAATAATTCAGCATTTCTGCATCAACGACCGTTTATTATCCTTTCTTAAAACCACGAAAGGCAAGTACAGTTATTTTCCGCTGTAAACGTTAATTATGATCGTGACATGAATTGTAAATCTGAATTTGAGGTTATGTCCGTTCTGTTCTGTTTAGATCTATCTTATTCTGTATCTCTTTCTTCTTTATGTTCTATAGCCAGGCTACCACGAGCCTGAGCCAAATATCATAAGAGATTAACGTGTGAACTCTAAAATGTTTGGGACAAATAATGAATGATGCATAATTGGACAGGACCGATTTGAGGACATGACATAATATCTGAGGCATATAATTGGACATGTGGCATATCTAACATCTGACTTGAGATTGAGGCATAAAATATATTGGACTTGTGACTTGGGATTCGGGGCGTAGATTTAACCGTAAACATGAAACTAATTTAGATACGTAATACATGTTGTAATCTAGATCTGTAGTTAATTTGAGAAATAAACATATGCTAGATCTAGATCTGTTCATACTAGGTATGATAATCTGTGATTTAGGAGAAGGGGAATTATAGGACAACTTGAAACTTGGGGCATAATGCATGTTTTAAATCAAGGTCTGATGTTAGAGTTTAAAGATAATTAACAACATGTTATGCATGAATGATAATGCATGTTGAGGACATACTACATGTTATAGTTTAAAAATCTAGATTTTTGGACATATTCTTTTATGTAAAAATTCATGACTTGAAAAAGGGATATGTGACTTTGGCGTAAAGACCTATACCAAAACAGGATAACAATTAATGTGAATGCGCCTAAATAAGGGTTTTGGGATATCTGGCATCATAGGCTATAATTTGGCATAATTTATATTGTTTATCGTGATTTATGGAGAATATTTTGTACTGTGTAATGTTTAACAAAAAAAATTAGGAGCATATGTGGTATTATGAATTATGACCATGATTTGGCAAGTGAATTTAGGCTAAATTTATGATTAGGCAAGATATGATATATATAATCTGCTAAATCTGTTATCAGCTAAATCTGTTATTTTGCCTAATCTGCTAGTTCTGTTATATTGCCTAAACTGCTAATTAGATTGAATTGCCTAATCTGCTAATTATGTTAAATTGCCTTATCCGCTAAATCTGCTAAATAGCCTAATCTGCAAGATTTGTTGTCTGTTTAATCTGTTGAATGGCGTAATCTGTTGGAACTGTAATGCTGAAATTTGAAGTATGTGAATATGTAGGCTCGACTAAAATTGAGCAAAACTTGTTAATAGAACCTCGAATAATCTGCTGTAACTTGTACAGAAGTTTAACCTGTTAAATAAACAGAATTAGTCTGATATCTGAAAAAACTGTATTGGAATAAATTGGCTATGATACGGGGTTGGACTCTGTTTGCGGTAGAAGCCTGCCCGGAACCAACCGGCTTAACCAGCGACCGCAAACTGTCAGTTTAATGTGAGAGGTCGTAGGCATAACTAAAATATGCCTAGACACGAGGTTAGGTCTGGCTTGCGGCAGAAGTCTGCCCAGAACCGCCCAGCATATCCAGCGGCCACAAGCTACCGACCTAATGTGAGAGGTCTGTGCATTAAGATTTAATTAATGCAAATCTGGGATAAAAATGATGTCTAAAACGTGTTGGGTGCATGGGGTTGAACCAACTGGACTAATGAATTTAACAAACCCGTTTCGTGAATCTGTAGGCCCAATTACAAAGTTAGACAAATCTGTAAATCTATTAAATCCGTATATCTGATCCGTTAGTTTGAAAACTTGTCTGATCTGTGAACTAGTTGATCTGAACTCTGTATGTCTGAACTTGTAAACAAGTTAATCTGAAATCTGTTAGTCTGGGGACACAAGGTTAGGAGGGAAATTACTTATGTCATATGTTGTTAGGGACCCATATTAGTCAGTAACCCTTTCTAGTATCAAAACTTTGACCAAACAGTAGGTAGGGTCCGGGCACGCTTACTGAACTAATTATAAGTGGTTCATTCTGATAATGGCGAGGTGTGTTGATGGTGCGTTCCAACCGGGTCATGTGCATGCATGGATCCCGGTCTGCCTCTGAGGATGTAAGACTTCGTGACATCTGTAAATAGGTCTGTGCCAGTTGGTTGTCACTTTAGGGAGTGGTACACCCTACTGTGGAGCCGACACAGGGTATTTATGTATTAGGGAGCCGATCGCTTGGGGTAGGGTTTTAGGGTACACTTAGTTCTATCTGATTCTGTTGGTACCGTCTGTTTCTGTTGGGTGGCAACACCTGTCTGTTTCTGCGTGGTACCGTCTGTTCGGGTGGTAAAGGCCCATTTACTAGTGTACACCTAATTCTACATTCTGTTTCCTAAGGGATTAATCTGTTTCTGTACCTTCTGTTCGGGTGGTAAAGGCCCATTATTAACATTCTGTTTCTGTACCTTTTGTTTGGGTGGTAAAGGCCCATTATTAACATTCTGTTTCTGTCTGTCTCTGTTCGGGTGGTAAAGGCCTATTATTAACATTCCGTTTCTGTCTGTCTCTGTTCGGGTGGTAAAGGCCCATTATTAGCATTCTGTTTCTGTCCATTTCTATTAGGGTGGTAAAGGCCCATTACTAGCATTTTCTTCTGTGGAAATTATTCTGTTCCCGCTTCTGTTTCAGTAGACATTTGGGTGACACCTAATCCTGTTGTACTAGTATTAGTGCAGAGAAATGAAAAGTAATATTATTCTGTTTCTTCTGTTTAACCTAAGTACATCTGCTGCTCCTGTTACCGTTATCTCTCATCCAGTTTTATTTGCATGCCATGATTATTATTATCTGTTCATATGCTGAAAGTCACTGGACTTGCCAGACTTTATGTCTGACCTTCCTTGTTTTCGCCTCTTTTCTTCCGTTCCCCCCCCCCCCCCCCCAGGTTTTCCAAGGAGGGAATACATTAGCTTGATCCGGATTTCTTCTGCTTGAAGTACTTGAAGTGCGTAAAGTATGGCTTAACTTCTTATGGCATCTTCTGTAGGGATTATGATTTTAAAGTTTTGTGCTCCGATGATTTTCTGAACAAGACTGATATTTATGTACTTGAGTTTTTGGTAAAGATGTAACCATACTGGTTTCTGCTGTAATAAAGTTATAATTTCTCAAGTTTTGTTTATCTGTCTTGTAAATTTCTGTTCTGTTTACTAAAACGCTCCACCAAAGTTAAGGCATTCCCTTTGTGAGTGACCTTAACGGAGGTGGGGTGTTACACTTGGTATCAGAGCTGAAGGTTACCAGATTAGGTAAAGTTTTTGAAAACTATTTTCAAAAAGGTTTTAAAAAGGAAGTATTTTCAAAAGTAAAGCTTATTTTTGTAAAACATAACCCCCAAAAAGCCATACATCTATCTTTTCCGTTCTTCTTTTTAAATCTTTTTCTTTCATTCCAGCATGTCTGGGAATCTTAACTTTCCAGAGGGCGTGCCAATACCTGGCTGGTTCAGGAGGTACTTAGAGGCTAGGGCAAATGATGCAGGCCCAGCAGATATTTCTCCTCCAGCTGCAACGATTCCTCCTCCTCCGCCCCCTCCTCGTGCAATAGCTTTTTCAAAGATCTGTAAAGATTTTAGGGCCATGGGTGGAAAGGATTTCAAGGGAACTGAATCATTCGTAGAAGCGAGGAACTGGCTCAAAGAAACTGAGGATCTGTTCATTATCTTCGAGGTGGACGATAGGCAGAAGGTACAATTGGCGGTGTGGTTGCTCAACGACGAAGCTTCCTATTGGTGGGAAGTCACTAATGTCGAGAGACTGGTTGAAACGTGGATGGATTTCAGAACAAGGTTTGAGGCAAAATTCTTCTCGCAAGCTGAACGAAGTCTACAACTGAAAAATTCTTATCTCTTAAGCAAGGAAGTATGACGGTCAAGGAATACGTCAACCAGTTCAACCAACTGGCTAGGTTCGGACTAGATTTAGTCAACACCCAGCATAAAAAGGCTCTCCGCTTTGTTAAAGGATTGAACGAGCCACTGCACAGCCTAGCCATGACCCATATACCCATGGGAGCGACTTACGAGAAATTGGTCGATATGGCACTACTGCACGAGGAAGACAACGACAAGAAAGAAGAGGCAAAGAAGGAAGAACCACAAAACAAGAAAGCATGGCCCAAAAAGGAAACACAAAAGAAGGGTGAAAAGTCTGAAGATAAGAAGGAGAAAAAGTGCTTTACTTGTGGAAGCTCGACTCATCTGAACAAGGATTGCAGAAAAAGAAAGGGCACTTGCTTCAACTGTGGGGAGATGGGACACTTCACTAGGGACTGTCCGAAGAAATGAGGGCAAGGGCAGAGGGCAGGACCAACCTCTGGAAGGCAGGCGAACACTCTCGAGGCTAGTGGATAGGATAGAAATAGGAAAACTTTTTGTAGGAGGTTTAATTTCTTTATCTGATTTTTGAGTTAAAACTCTTTTCTGATTCTGGCATTTCAATTTTGTAATCGATACTCTGCACTTGAATACTAGTATTGTTTCTGATTCCGTTGTAGACTCAGACCCATAAGGGTTATGACTCATCTAAGCGTGGTAAGTTGGGTATCTGTGTTGTGCGTTAAGTTGACTATGACGCATACATTCTGGGTTTTTATCATGCTTAGTTCCCTAAGAATCATTTAGTAATCTGCTCTGTACCGGTAATCTGTAAATATCTGAATATTTCTGATAAGGTCGAGATTTCCAGTTTTGACATTGTCTAAAGAGGGTAATCCTCTGGGTTTCAATCTGATGTTGATTTCGGTCTTCGGGGTTGATACTTAGGGGAATTTGTCTCTCAACTAAGGTCTAATGGAAACCAAGTTTTTGTTTATCTGCACTCGCTCCCATCACTCGACTGTATCCTATCAATCGAGTCTTCGACCTATAGATAGGAACCCTATGGATGTAAACATGTGTTTGAGACATGTTATGTTTGATGGTTGCAAGTGGATGCAAGTGGTTGCTAGTGGTTGCTCGTGGATGCATATACACACACTCGGCACTAGATCGGCTCGAATACACTCTCATACTGCATATGGATGTGTGAGCATTTTCAATTTCTGTGGATGCAAAATGATTGACTCATCATATGGATGTTGCATATGAATGAATGGTTGTCACTCATATAAGAATGATATGTATCAAATAGTAAAATTGCATACATGTTGGACTCATGGCACTAACATAGTTCGCATTAAGGAGGTCAACCGAATCAGTGGACCGCCTGATCTTTGCATTAGATAAGGAACACATACACACACTTTTGCATCTGTTCATACAACATTAGAAGTTTTTCTAAGGACAATGGATGCTTGTAGATGATGATTGAGTAGATGGATGACTGGATGGTAGGACACATTCTTCTCAACTTGAAGATTTTGGGGACGAAATCCTTTAAGGAGGGGAGAACGTAACACCCCGTATTTTATGTGATCGTATAAGTAACAAATCAGAGAATAATTAAATTATAAAATAAGAATCAAGGGAAACGGGTTACACCATTGCGTTCGTCTTGAAATTCTGCTTGGAAACGAGTCCGATTTTCGAGAAACGGAGTCCGTATGAGGGATATATGGCCCTCCGAAGTTTCAGAGAATTTCAAAATCGAAAACAGCTCGAAATTCGAATTCGAAATTAGAATTCAAACCCAGAAGCGGGATGGGCGGGAAATTTCCTGCCCAGGACCCAGGTCGACTGGGTAGTCGACCTCCCCCTGACCAAGGCGACTGGGTAGTCGACCTCCCCCAGACCATGTCGACCATAGTGTCGACCTGGGGATCGACCTGCTCGCGAAACCCAGTTTTTTTAACCTGGTTCATTCTGATGTATCCGATCTCGTTTAAGTCTAGATTCGTCCGCCTAATCCTATATAAACAGCCCCCTAGCCTCATTTTCTCTACACAATTTCATTCTGTCTATATTCTACCTCTGTTCTAATTAAAAATAAAAATGGTGTCGCTACCCTGCTGGAATCAAAACTTGGACTGATGAATCTTCTTCCAACTTGAATAGAATTAAAAGCTAAATCAAATCTCAAATCCAAGTTTAGAGCTACGAAAACAATTAAAGAGGAATAATTCAGCATTTCTGGACCAACGACCTTTTATTATCCTTTCTTAAAACCACGAAAGGCAAGTACAGTTATTTTCCGCTATAAACGTTAATTATGATCGTGACATGAATTGTAAATCTGAATTTGAGGTTATGTCTGTTCTGTTCTGTTTAGATCTATCTTGTTCTGTATCTCTTTCTTCTTTATGTTCTATAGTCAGGCTACCACGAGCCTGAGCCAAATCTCATAAGAGATTAACGCGCGAACGCTAAAATGTTTGGGACAAATAATGAACGATGCGTAATTGGACAGGATTGATTCGAGGACATGACATAAAATCTGAGGCATATAATTGGACATGTGGCATATCTAACATCTGACTTGAGATTGAGGCATAAAATATATTGGACTTGTGACTTGGGATTCGGGGCGTAGATTTAACCGTAAACATGAAACTAATTTAGATACGTAATACGTGTTGTAATCTAGATCTGTAGTTAATTTGAGAAATAAACATATGCTAGATCTAGATCTGTTCATACTAGGTATGATAATCTGTGATTTAGGAGAAGGGGAATTATAGGACAACTTGAAACTTGGGGCATAATGCATGTTTTAAATCAAGGTCTGATGTTAGAGTTTAAAGATAATTTACAACATGTTATGCATGAATGATAATGCATGTTGATGACATACTACATGTTATAGTTTAAAAATCTAGATTTTTGGACATATTCTTTTATGTAAAAATTCATGACTTGAAAAAGGGATATGTGACTTAGGCATAAAGACCTATACCAAAACAGGATAACTATTAATGTGAATGCGCCTAAATAAGGGTTTTTGGATATCTGGCATCATAGGCTATAATTTGGCATAATTTATTTTGTTTATCGTGATTTATGGAGAATATTTTGTACTGTGTAATGTTTAACAAAAAAAATTAGGAGCATATGTGGTATTATGAATTATGACCATGATTTGGCAAGTGAATTTAGGCTAAATTTATGATTAGGCAAGATATGATATATATAATCTGCTAAATCTATTATCAGCTAAATCTGTTATATTGCCTAATCTGCTAGTTCTGTTATATTGCCTAAACTGCTAATTAGATTGAATTTCCTAATCTGCTAATTATTTTAAATTGCCTTATCTGCTAAATCTACTAAATAGCCTAATCTGCAAGATTTGTTGTCTGTTTAATCTGTTGAATGACGTAATCTGTTGGAAATGTAATGCTGAAATTTGAAGTATGTGAATATGTAGGCTCGACTTAAAATTGAGCAAAACTTGTTAATAGAACCTCGAATAATCTGCTGTAACTTGTACAGAAGTTTAACCTGTTAAATAAACAGAATTAGTCTGATATCTGAAAAATCTGTACTGGAATGAATTGGCTATGATACGGGGTTGGACTCTGTTTGCGGTAGAAGCCTGCCCGGAACCAACCGGCTTAACCAGCGACCGCAAACTGTCAGTTTAATGTGAGAGGTCGTAGGCATAACTAAAATATGCCTAGACACGAGGTTAGGTCTGGCTTGTGGCAGAAGTCTTCCCAGAACCGCCCAGCATATCCAACGGCCACAAGCTACCGACCTAATGTGAGAGGTCTGTGCATTAAGATTTAATTGATGCAAATCTGGGATAAAAATGATGTCTAAAACGTGTTGGGTGCATGGGGTTGAACCAACTGGACTAATGAATTTAACAAACCCGTTTCGTGAATCTGTAGGCCCAATTACAAAGTTAGACAAATCTGTAAATCTGTTAAATCCGTATATCTGATCCGTTAGTTTGAAAACTTGTCTGATCTGTGAACTAGTTGATCTGAACTCTGTATGTCTCAACTTGTAAACAAGTTAATCTGAAATCTGTTAGTCTGGGGACACAAGGTTAGGAGGGAAATTACTTATGTCATATGTTGTTAGGGACCCATATTAGTCAGTAACCCTTTCTAGTATCAAAACTTTGACCAAACAGTAGGTAGGGTCCGAGCACGCTTACTGAACTAATTATAAGTGGTTCATTCTGATAATGGCGAGGGGTGTTGATGGTGCGTTCCAACCAGGTCATGTGCGTGCATGGATCCCGGTCTTCCTCTGAGGATGTAAGACGCCGTGACATCTGTAAATAGGTCTGTGCCAATTGGTTGTCACTATAGGGAGTGATACACCCTACTGTGGAGCCGACACAGGGTATTTATGTATTAGGGAGTCGATCGCTTGGGGTAGGGTTTTAGGGTACACTTAGTTCTATCTAATTCTGTTGGTACCGTCTGTTTCTGTTGGGTGGCAACACTTGTCTGTTTCTGTGTGGTACCGTATGTTCGGGTGGTAAAGGCCCATTTACTAGTGTACACCTAATTCTACATTCAGTTTCCGTAGGGATTAATCTATTTCTGTTTTTGTACCTCATGTTCGGGTGGTAATGGCCCATTATTAACATTCTGTTTCTGTACCTTCTGTTCAGGTGGTAAAGGCCCATTATTAACATTCTGTTTCTGTCTGTCTCTGTTCGGGTGGTAAAGGCCCATTATTAACATTCTGTTTCTGTTTGTCTCTATTCGGGTGGTAAAGGTCCATTATTAGCATTCTGTTTCTGTCTGTTTCTGTTGGGGTGGTAAATGCCCATTACTAGCATTTTCTTCTGTGGAAATTATTCTGTTCCCGTTTCTGTTTCAGTAGACATTAGGGTGACACCTAATCCTGTTGTACTAGTATTAGTGCAGAGAAATGAAAAGTAATATTATTCTGTTTCTTCTGTTTAACCTAAGTACATCTGCTGCTCCTGTTACCGTTATCTCTCATCCAGTTTTATTTGCATGCCATGATTATTATTATCTGTTCATATGCTGAAAGTCACTGGACTTGCCAGACTTTTTGTCTGACCTTGCTTGTTATCGCCCCTTTCTTCCGTTTCCACCCCAGGTTTTCCAAGGAGGGAATACTTTAGCTTGATCCGGATTTCTTCTGCTTGAAGTACTTGAAGTGCATAAAGTATGGCTTAACTTCTTATGGCATCTTCTGTGGGGATTATGATTTTAAAGTTTTGTACTCCGATGATTTCCTGAACAAGTCTGATATTTATGTACTTGAGTTTTTGGTAAAGATGTAACCATACTGGTTTCTGCTGTAATAAAGTTATAATTTCTCAAGTTTTGTTTATCTATCTTGTAAATTTCTGTTCTGTCTACTAAACGCACCACCAAAGTTAAGGCATTCCCTTTGTGAGTGACCTTAAGGGAGGTGGGGTGTTACATCTTTTCTCCTAAAAGGATTTTATTATTCGGTAGCAAAGATGGTTGGAGTTTCTGGCATCGTATGATTTTGATATAGCCTATACTCCTGGTAAAAGTAACGCAGTTGCAGATGCGTTGAGTTGAAGACATACAAGTTTGGGGGCGATGTGTTCAGAATGGAAGAGCCTCGAGTACTTGGTAGGATTTGATTTCAGGCCAAGGTGTGAATTCGAATGTGACGGCCCACCCCACACCAGCGGACATTTCCAATGAAAGTGCGTTGTGCCAGTGCCCGACTAGCATGGGACGGTCACCAAAGAAAGGAAAAGAAAGGAATTTGAACTAACAAGAAACCTATAGTATATCTCGCAGCGCATGGAACAAAATATAATAGTAACATAGCTTGATATAAAACAGGTGAGACAATGCATAAGCTGGAAACTAAACCATCATAGCAGCAGAAAATTCAAAGTACAGCTTATGATCCAAACCATCATTATTACAACTTTGAAATACTGTCTCGAAAGCAAAAGAAAGAGGTACACTACTAATGCCCAAAGTAGTGACCAACAACAACACATGGAGATTATATATATATCATACGTGGAAGCCTCCTGCTCGTCTCCGGTACAGCTACTCGTGCATAATCACCTGACCTGTCTCTAGTCTGCCCGTTTAAGAGCACCAGAGTAATAAGAAGAGACATAAAACTCTAGATTAAACAAAAGTCTAGTACGAGCGATAAGAAGCAAAACAGAACAATAACAAGTATACTAAACCATACCCGAACCTGCACTTGCAACCAAAGAGTTAGCACAACAGGATGTGCAGTACTCTAAGGTAACACAAGCATAAGGTGCAAAGATAACGAGGAAGGGGGTGTGCATGTCATAGTGATGTCAAACAATCAAGCATAGCAACCATCCTCACATCTCTCACTCAGTGCGTAAAGCATACGATATCCACTGCTTTGACCACCCAAATCCTTTGCTGTGATCACTCTGACCCATGGAGTCATGGTGGCTCTACTGCACTGATCTATAGCCATTAATCCCTTGCTATGTCCACTCTGCCCCATGAAGTCATGACGACTCCACTGCACTGGCTCATAGCCATTCTACGATCACTCTGCCCTATGGAGTAATAACTACCCCCACTGCACTGATCTGTAGCCTAACACTCATCCCTCGGTGGTGAATCAAGCTATAGACGTCGACAACTCCATAGCACATGTCCCGCAGCAAAGCCCAATCATGAAGTTGACTCGTTGATTCCCATCTGGATCCTGAGTACAAACTTCTCCTTTGGACTACCTTTGCATCTTGGGTTTTGGTCATCATCTCCGGATTGGTTCAAAAATGAGCTTCCATTCAGTTCGGGTTGTGATCATCATCTAGGCTCGGGTCCTCCATCAGTTCGTGAGTAGGTCTGGTTCATGGCCATCAAGCGGTTCAGTTCGTAATGTCTTCGCTCGAGCGGTTGAATCGTCAGCTTTATCTCATGGCGGTTTGGATCGGGCTCCTTCACTCGAGCGGGTCGGGTCGTGATACTTCAGGCTGGGTCGTGGTGCCATACTGGTTCGGATCGTGCCATTTTCAGCAGATCGGGTCGGGCTTCTCCATCCGAGTCGGGTCGGAGTTGCATGATGATCCACGTTTCGGTCTAGGTCGGGTCGTGGTCTTCAAGCACGAGCTGTTCATGGAAAACTCCAGATGCCAGCAGTTCGGCTCATGGGATGCCCCACAAGCGGGTCGACTCGTGCCCCTTCCACCAATCCGATCCGGTTCGGGTCGAATTCCTGCAACTTTTCCAGCGACTGTTTTACGCCATACGACGGCGTTTCGACCATTCTAACTTTTCTAAACAATCATAAAGCATTCCATACAGTAATAGCAACATGTATAATCAACCACAAGCACTAAAACAACAATTTTAGCATGTCAATATGGATCAAACATACCCTAAACCCATGTTTTCCCCTTAATCCCCTTTAATCGTGTTTAAGCATACAATTAGCAAAACTTATCCACATTTACCCAAATCTTTATCAGAGCCCTAAAATAATATTTTAGAATTTTTACAAATTTTTCCAGATTTTTATAAAGCATAATTTCGCTAATTATCACTAATCACTCTTAATTAACCATAATTAGTGAAAAACAATGCAAATCACTCACCTTGGCCACAAATTAATCTTAGATCTGAACTTTGCTACTGTTATAGGTCGAATTCCAATGCTTAGCAGCAACCCCAACTCTGATTTGCCACTAGACTTCCTTGATTTGGTGTAGATTAAGCTAATACACGATTAAACGGTGATTTGGGATGAATTTTGAAAGCGGAGGCCATTGTTATGGTTGAAGAGAGGTAAGTGGCGGCTGAAAAATGACAAAGAAAAGGTTTCTCTAACCCTAATCATCCCTCATATAGCTCTAATCCCGAAATCCACCAATGGGCCTAGTTGTTAATCATCCGGTTAAGCTCAATTAAGCTGTTTTCACCTTCTAAACCTTGTTTCAACCATATCTCCCAAAGGTGAGTCCGTTTGGTTAATGTGACCACTCTACAAAAATGTAAACCATCATCTGAATCCAATGGAAGTGGTTTCAGGTCAAAACACCTAACCAATCAAAAGTTATGGCCGAAACAAGATTAGCTAGAGGCAAAACAGTCATTTAAAAATCAAAAAAATCGTGAACATGGGAAATGACCCCAATAGCCGTTCCCCAAAGTTACACAACTATACGACCTCATATGAAAAAGAAATAAATATTCTATGATCCTTCGATACGTAGAATGCGGGTTGTTACATGGAACCTGAAATGTTAGCAAGCTTATCGATAAGACCTACTCTCATTGAAAGGACTGACGAGAGCCAAAAGCGGGATGAAAATCTTGTCGAGTTTCTCCAAAAACTGGAACCAAGGAATAAAGAGTTCGAGGTCGATCGAGATGGTTGGATTCGAAGGCAAGGACGACTGGTTGTTCCTGATATTGATGGGTTAGGAGACGAGGTTCTGAGAGAATGTCATCACTCAAAATTGATGATTCATCCCGGTGGTAATAAGATGTATTAGGACATGAAGCAAGTATACTACTAGGAAGGGATGAAGCGTGATATTGGAAAGTTCATTTCCAAGTGCATGAACTGTCAGTTAGTGAAAGCAGAACAAAAGAAGCCAAGTTGTAACAACCCGTATTTTTGTAACATGTTAAAACCTTAAATCAAGACAAAATTAAATTTTAAAATAAGAATCAAGGGAAACGGGTTGCGCCATTGCATTCGTCTCAAAATTCTGCTTGGAAACGAGTCTGAGTTTTCGAGAAACGGAGTCCGTATGAGGGAGATATGACCCTCCGGAGTTTCAGGAATTTTCAGAATAAAAAACAACTCGAAATTCGAATTCAAACCCCAGCGCGGACTGGGCAGGAATTTTCCCTCCCAGGACCAGGTCGACCTGGGGGTCGACACTATGGTCGACCTCCCAGGGAGCAGGTCGAGCCTATGGAAGACCTGGTGCCAGAATCCAGTTTTGAGCCTGGGTTTATTCTGATGTATGTGGCCTCGTTTTCAGTCTAGATTCGCCCGCCTAATCCTATATAAACAGCCCCCTAGCCTCATTCTCTTTACACCGTTCTTCTCTCCTTATGCTGCCTCTGAGATAATAGAAATAAATAAATAAAATAATGGCGTCGCTACTCTGCTGGAATCAAAACTAGAACTAGTGCATCTTCTTCCAAATCTGAATAAGATTAAAAGAGAACTACTGCAACTCTTCTTCTATAATCCAATCAAGGCAAGTGCAGTTATTTTCCGATATGAAATTTAATCATGATCTTGACATAATTATAAAACTGAATATGAGACTAGGCCTTTTTTCTATTTATCAGATCTGTTCCTCTGTTTTATTATTCTGTTTGTTCTTCTTCCTCCTTTCTTTCTTTTTGTTTGATAGCCAGGCTACCACGAGCCTGAGCCAAATCTCATAAGAGATGAACGCATAAACGCTAAATTTGGGAAGAATATTGAATGAGGCATATTTGGGCAAAATCGATTTGTAACTAATTTGAGGACACAACGCATGTTGTAATTCAGGACATAAATTTGTGGCATATTGCATAAGATGATCTATGACTTGGAAGAAGAGGATTGTAGTGACTTAGAACATAAAGAACATATTTCACAATTTAAGATCTGGATCTGGGCATATTAAATCTGATAGTTTGTCATTTGGAAGTAGGAGAATTAATTTGCATATGACTTAGGTGTAAATACCTATATTAAGATTTGATGACTATTAAGTGTGAATACACCAAAGGAAAGGGGTTTTTTTTGGATATGTGACGTGCATTGTAATCCATGACTATATTTGGCATAATTTATATGTAAGGTTTTTGGAGAATATTCTGAACTATGCAAGTTTAACTAAAATTTGGGACATATGTTTTATGGTGGATTATGACCATAATTTGGGCATATAAGTTTGGGCTTACTTTATGAATTAGGCAAGATAAGTGAATAGAACTTTAAGGAATGTTTAAATCGGCTGAAAACTGTCATCTGCTTAATATATTAAATTTGCCTAATCTGCTAAATCTGTTACCTGTTTAATTTGTTGAATTGCCTAAACTGTTAAATATGTTGAATCGCCTAATCTGCTAATATACCTAATCTGCTAAATATGTTGAGTTGCCTAATCTGCTAAAACCGTTGAACCGCCTGAGCTGCTAAATCTGTTAAATCTGTTGAAAAGCTGAATGATTGTAATTTGTGTATGAAAATCTGTACGCTCGATCTAAGATTGAGTGAAACATGTTAATTTGATTAATCTACTGCAACTTGAAAAGAAGTCAAATCTGTTAAATTGACATAATTAGTCTGATATTCGTATAATTTGTAATGGAATAAACTGGTTATAATAAAAATGCTGAGACACGAGTTTAGACTCATGTTTGCGGTAGAAGCCTGCCCGGAACTAACCGGCTTAACCAGCAACCGCAAACTGCTAGTCTAATGTGAGAGGTCGTAGTCATAACTAAAATATTATTAGACACGAGGTTAGGTCTGGCTTGTGGCAGAAGTCTGCCCGGAACCGCCCGGCTTATCCAACGGCCACAAGCTACCGACCTAATGTGAGAGGTCTGCGCATTAATATTTAATTAATGCAAATCTGAGATAAATGTGATGTCTAAAACGTGTTGGGTGGATAGGGCTAAACCAATTGGACTGATGAATTAATAAACCTGTTTCGTGAATCTGTAGGCCCAGTACAAAGTTAGACAATTTGTAAGTCTATTAAAACTGTGCATCTGATCCGTTAGTCTGAAAACCTGTTGATTTGATTTTCTGATATGTGAACTAGTTGATCTGAACTCTGTAGGTCAGAAAATTTGTAAACAAGTTAATCTGAAATCCATTAGTCTGGGGACACAAGGTTAGGAGGGAAAATACTTGTGTCATCTGTTGTTTGGGACCCATATTAGTCAGTAACCCTTTCGGGTATCAAAACTATGACCCAAAAGTAGGTAGGGTCCAGGGACGCTTACTGAACTAATTATAAGTGGTTCATTCTGATAATGGCGAGGGGTGTTGATGATGCGTTCCAACCGGGTCATGTGCGTGCATGGATTCCGGTCTACCTCTGAGGATGTAACACGTCGTGACATCTGTAAATAGGTCTGTGTCATTCAAAGGTTGCCATTTTAGGGAGTGATACACCCTTTAGTGGGGCTGGCACAGGGTATTTATGTATTAGGGAGCCGATCGCTTGGGGTAGATTTAGGGTACACTTAGTTCTATCTGTTTCTATTGGGGTACCGTCTGTTTCTGTTGGGTGGTAACACCTGTTTGTTTCTACATGGTACCGTCTGTTGGGGTGGTAAAGGCCCATTAACTAGTGTACACCTAATTCTAACATTCTGTTTATGTAGGGATTATTTTGTTTCCGTCTCTAATTCCGTTTATGTACCTTCTATCTATTGGGGTGGTAAAGGCCCATTACTGGCATTCTGTTTCTGTATAGATTATTCTGTTTTGTTTCTGTTTCATTTTAGACATTAGGGTAACACCTAATCCTGTTATACAAGTATTAGTGCAGAGAAGTAAGATCTAAGTAAGAAGCATAACTTGGGCTATATCATTCTGTTTCTTCTGTTTAGCTTAAGTATACCAGTTACTCCTGTTGTTGTTGTCTCTTATCCAGCTTTATTTTCATGTCATGATATTATTATCTGTTCATATGCTGAAAGTCACTGGACTTGCCAGACTTTATGTATGACCTTACTTGTTTTCGCCCCTTTTCTTTCGTCCCATCCCCATGGTTTTTAGGGTGGAATTATAGGAGCTTGATTCAGATTTTCTCTGCTTGAAGTATCGCTTGGCCTTGGCTCTATCTTTCTGTAATGACCCAAAATTCCGGTCCAATTTGAGCTGACCAAAAACACAAGTCCAGCCCCAAATTAAACTGAAAATCAGGAAATTAATAGAAAGAAAACAGAGGGTGAGGAAAGATAAGATAGAAACTTAGAACAGAAGAAGAAGAAGAACACAACATCAGAGTAACACGAACCTCACAGCGGAACGAATAACATATAATAGATAACATAACTTTGAAATACAAATCTGTACTTGAATATACATATCATTATCAAAGTACAACACTTACAACACAACAGAAATAACTATAGCTATATGATCCTGAAGCCTCCTGCTCCAAGCTCTTCCAATATATCTGTAAATCCCGACTACTTGACTGCCCGTACAAAATTGGGCACCCAAGAGTTTAGGGAAACAAAACAAAATAAACTCCGGGTCAGTCATGGGACTGGTATGAGTAAAACAGTTCTAGCAGGTAATCGATATCTCATAAGACCACGCCGTATAACGAAACGGATTTTTCCCTTATGAGAATCCAAATATCTTTATATCAAAAACCTTTTGATATTATAATAATGTCTATCAACACAATATAATAATCATCTAGCAGAAACGCTTTCATCTCACGTTCTACATATATGATATACAATCAAAACCGCAAGCATGTATTGGGTAATGGATTTCCAACTATGACAAGGTATGGAACCACCTTTCGCTAGTGTACCTCTAGAAAGGAATACACTGGGTTCAACAAGAACATCTTGCAACCCGGCCACACATGACCGACCACTCATTTCTCTTGAGTGTATCGAATGTATATTACCAACGGTTGGGATCAGCAACCGTTTCCCGAATGGGACAACATCAACAATAGATTTTTAGAAGTAAATGAAACTCTAGATCAGTGATTATACACCCTACTTCGGTGCGACCGACTTAGCCATGCTGCCTGCCCGATTTCTGTCATTTACCGGATGTGAGGCTAGAAGCTATGCTTCATCATCACACCAGATTCACTTTGAATGCCACATCGTCAAATCCATCAAATCGCCGATTGACGTCCTCAACCATACATTATGTGTTAGCTAAAAGAAGTTTCCTTCTACGCTTCCACTCTTGGTACGGTTGGAGAAATCAATATATGTGATCGTCTAGAAATACTCTGTCAGACATCCGTCCATACAAGTCATCCAGGAACAGGATGAACCGAAGGTACTATTCAGTATATCCATTTAGGCACTGTTATCTAAGACTTATACAATAGCCCTTGCACTTTACTCCGTCTTTAATTTTCTTTGGCATATATGATTCGCAACGCTTATGCCAATACAGAGTGGTTCTTTGGATAATAATCCAACCGGTCTCTCCATATTAACAACGTTAAAATGGTCAAAACTTCAATAGTCTGTGAGTTAACTATCAAAGAAAACAAGTGTGCAAACAACAATATTATTTCTAGATGGAAATTATATCGATTAATCATCAAACAACTTTTATCCTTTTAATTAATTAATCATCTATTTATCTTATTTGTCATTTCCTGTTTCCCTATATTCAACATTTTCTTATTTTCTAAATTTAGAAAATATATGTTATTAACACTGGAAAACATTTCCATCCCTTGTTTTCTATATTAGAAAACAATTCTGATTCTTGTTTGGAAGACATTTCCAAAACTCTTACATTGGACTTAGACAGATGTTTTAAACAAACTGTCGCGACGCCAATTCAAACCATCATACTTATTCACTTAACCATCCTTTATGATCAAACCTTAGCCATTCCTTTATGATCAAACCTTAGCCATTCCTTAGTTAAAAACGATGTCAATCAAGTTGGGTGTAATTACCTCTCAGACCTTAACTGAACCATGGTTTAAACTTCGGGATATACAAGGTTTATCCTTTACAACTTTAAAACTTCCTTACGTAATCCTCTTTCGACAAATCTCTATTCGATAACTCCTCCATTCGAATAACTACATTTGATAATTTGTCTTCGAATAAACTATATTCGATTAACTCTATTCAACTAACCCTTATTGATTTAACTCTAATCGATTAACTCTATTGGATTAACTCTATTGGATTTAACTCTAATCGATTTACTCTATTGGATTAACTCTTATTTGATTTAACTCTAATCGATTTACTCTATTGGATTAACTCTATTTGATTTAACTCTTGCACTTAACTCCTTTCGGATAAACTATATTCGATAACTCCTTTACTCTATTCGAATAAACTATATTCGATTAACTCTGTTTAATTAACTCAAATTGGTTAACTCTAATTGGTTAACTCTAACTGATTAACTCTAACTCTAATCGATTTATTAAATCGATTATTTCTAACTCTAATCAACTTCTGCTATTCGAATAACTCCTATTTGATAATGTTTATTCATTTATAAAGATTTACTTTTAGTAACGGTTCTTCACTTTATAAATGTTCTCTTTAATAACGTTACTCCTTTGATTCTATTCTATTTATTTGTCAAATAAATACTCCTTTAATTTAATTCTATTTGTTTATCAAATAAATATTTCTTTGATTTAATCCTATTTATTTAACAAATAAATAGATCCTTTACACCTTTATTTATTCCTTAAATAAATAAATCCTTTTTACCTTTGTTTATTCCCCAAATAAATAAATCCTTTTTAACCTATTTGTAAATGGTTTACAAATATTTCTTGTTCTATTTGTTTGACAAATAATTTCCTTTATATTTGTTTTCCGAATATTTCCCTCTATATCTATTTAACAAATTCTTTCCCTTATATTTGATTTACAAATATAATTCCCTTATATTTGATTTACAAACATAATTCTCTTATATTTGATTATCAAATATAATTCTTTTATTCAAAACCCTTTTTCTTTTATAATATAAAATCCATTGATTTTATATAAATAAATTATTTTCAAAATATACTTTGAAAATCCCTTTTCCACATTCTGGTATTTCTTATGGTATTTAACACACCATATAACAACGATAAATATCGTCCAAACACACATAATCAACGTCAGATTATATATCACATCATATATCACAATATATGCAAACAATAAAATAACTGTTGAGGGATCCAGTCGGATTCCTCCAACCTGTTTCCCTGCATCACAGATGTTAAACAATATAGATAACATCACTTTCAGTTCCATATGATATATTCTGTTAAACAGAATCAATATAGAAATTCAACTAACTGACTAGCAGTTCAATCAAATCGTCAACACACAGTCAATCAGCCAATATTTAACATTTCTAAAAATACAACATGAAATTATAAACTGTTCGGAGTTAGTGAGATTTACTCACATTGGACGATCATCGTTAATAACGATAACCATCGGTTGATTCAGACCGACAATTTATTTTGCAATAAATTGTAACGAGCTCCGATGGACTTCCAGTCATTTCCATGTCGTAGTGTCCGTCCATATGATCCCAACGGATCTGACCGTTCGTATTTCTGATACAATATGGCCGAGATATTTCATTTTCAAGTTAATACATATAATTTTAAATTAAAAACAAGGATTTAAATTCTAATTGGGCTTAAAAATTTTAAACAGGCCCAAACCTACCTTTTATAAACCTGACCCTTATTTCTTCTGGCCTGCTTTAACTCCTCTCCACCGATTAAACTCTCGTGACTCCAGAAATCCGTTTCCCCCTTTCAACTGACCGTTGACCGCCATTTCCTCTCCCTTTGGCCACCAACCTCCGCCACCAGATACCACCATCCCTCTCCTCATCCAAATCCGCACTGGATGATCACCGTTCCACCACGTTCGACCCCCTCCTTTCTGAACCGACCTGCTGCCTTAATATGCTGCCACCACCGTCGCTTTCCCCCTAAGCTATCGGAGACCCCTTCAATGCCACTAACCGACGAGGCTCCCACCCACGAACTCAACCACGACCTCGATTCCAACTCAGACCTTCCCAACGAGATTTCGCCCCTCGCCGTAGCTCGAAGATGGAGCTCCAAGGAAACTCAGATCGCACCCCATACTTTGCACACTGCTGTGTAGCCCTCGAGTTACTGAGTTCAACAAATCCAAGTATGCTCGATTTCATTGAGGAATGGATTTGATTTCCATTTTTGAAGTCTCGAGCTTTTACTGGAGAAAAGAATAGGAAGTGGTGGCTTGGAAGTAGTTTGACCGTGAAATAAAATTAGGTTAAGAAGAGATGTTAAGGATGTATTTATAGGGAAATCGAAATATATAGATATTTTATTTTTGATTATTTTATTCATTTATATTATAAATGCTGCCAGTATTTGCCTTCTAAAAATCTGTACTATCACATTTGATTGCTAAAAATCATGAAACTGGACATCCAGCTACAGTTCGACATTACGGTCCCAACGAAACTGGTTTCGTCGAATTCCGACTTCGTATGCTCACACAACGTATTTTTAACTGTCAAAGTACTAACTGTTTTTCACTCTGAAAATCCGTGCGGCCACATACTGACTCTAAAAATCACGAAACTGGAAATCTAACAACTATTTGATGTTGCGGATCCAACAAAATTAGTTTCGTCGAATTCCGACTTCGTTTGCAAAAGTGGCTATTTTTAAAGCTCTAAATAGCCTATTTAAATATATAAATATATTTAAATATAATTAAATTTAATATTTAAAATTAAATATTATCGTCTATATTCATTGTGGAATACCATACAGCTTCAGAATTTCCAATACGAATTTCCAACTCGATATTTCAAATCCTGATTAAATCGATATTCGATTTATAATGAAATTCCTCTTTTAAAATATAATTAATTCCTTTATAAATTATAAAGGAATTCCATAGCAACTTTTCTAAAATTTGATTTGGACATATATCAAAATCTACACGACGAAATCCCGATTTTTCTCTTCCACTAGAAAGATATACTCCACCAGCTCCACACGTTTCTTGTTTCACGGAAATCCGATTTATGTGAAACCCGATTTAAAATGAACCCTGTACATTTAGTTGAAGTTCGAATCGCCAAATAGCGAACTGCAGCGTCGTTACGCACTCTATTTTAATTATATTATAATTCTACGTTCAAACTATCGTTTATATAATATATTCGTTATTTAAATCAAATTCCAAGCTGAATTAAATATCACAGATGATCCAGTTCACACCATATCGCCATTTCAGCCAATTCTGATTATTTCAGAATTTAATATATTATTTAATTTATTATTTTAAATTAAATATTCACTATTATTTAATTCAACGTCTATTAAATTCACTATATCGCTGTTTATATAATTAAATAAATTAATCATAATACCTCTGCCAATGCGGGTCATTACAATATTTCCCACTTAAAATAATTTCGTCCTCGAAATTGCTAAAAGGTAGAGGACGACCCTATCGACTGGTTAGAACATATTTGTTTACTTCTTAACTTCAGTTTCAACTGAACTAATTTAATTTCAATTAAATTATTAATTAATTCTTATCATCGAAAACTTCGAAAAATCCTGAAAATTTTCTAATGCCTTAACTCTTCGAAAAATTTCGCCAGCACCTTCTTTGTACTGGTCAGTCGGTCAAACTCCAACTCGCCTCTCTGGGCCATCTCCATCCCAATAGAAAATCAAACAGCCAAGCGGCTTGCCAATTCGGCTCATAATCCCAAACTCATATGTAGAATAAACTTGTACCTTTTGTTGGGTATATCATTATTTCCTTACCATCCGTTACCAATTCAGCAGATACAAGGGTCATACCAATCAAATTTTAATCTGCTTTTATCCACAACATGACCATTCGCTTATATCCGAGCCAAATGTCATTTCAAACTCGAGTTTCATTCTCGATTCCCAACTCTTAACTTGATTGTCACATTTCACTTCAAATTTGAATCTCACAATCCAATTTGTCTTGATATCATTCTAATTCAACCTCGGTTACCCATTAACTGGCTTTACTTTAATTCAAATTTGCTTTCACAAATTTCTGTTAAATTTGTTTTTAATTCAAACAGTCTTTCCCCAGGAGTTTTCAAACAGTTTACTCTTTTCAAAAATCAAATTTCCTTTTGAACATGTCACTGAGCCCTTAATTAATATTCCATTAGTTAAATCACTTCTCTATTTCTTCATCAATATTTGTTAACCAAATATTTTCAATAACCATATTGGCCTTTTACGTTATTTGGAAAACATTTCCGAATATCGCCTTCCTTTATTTTCTAAAATTTAGAAAATATATGCTATTTATAATTGGAAAATATTCCAATTACTTATCTCTTTTCCGATTTCGTTTATTTCTATACTTAGGAAATATTCGTTATTATATTTCCAAGCTTACACTTATTTGGGTTAAAATGGATGTTGTGTAAAACATCGTTACGACAACCCAAATACTATATTCAACTAACTCTTATTCAACATTGATCTTCGAGCCTGAAATATTACTATTTATTTGTTAATAATGAAATCAATCAAGTTGGGGTATAACTACCTCTCAAACCTTGACTGAATAACATTTATAACGTCAAAACAGATATGACTACTTACTCGAATAATCAATACCATAAAACTACTTATTCACTTTTAAACACGTATACGCTTCCTCTTACTATTCTTACTAGATTTTAGTCTTAGTCTTCCTTTTTGGGTTTACTATTCTATTTCTAAGTTCGTTTCCTTATCGACTTCTATGTATATATCGATACAGTTATTTCTAACTATCAAATTATCTTAAAAATATTCTAACTCCTTAAATTCCCGGAAAAATTCGCCATAACCTCCTTTGTACCAGGAGCATCGGGATATTTCAAATAGCCTCCTATGTCCCTCACCAATCCAAAATAAAAAGAAAAAGCCAAGCGGCTAGCCGATACGGCGCATAAAATCTCACATATAATTAAATACATACCTTTTCGTCGAGCATTCTATTTATATACCTTCATACCTTATCCATACCTATCTCATGTATATTTATACCTGCCCAATCTATTTTAACTGTACCTGATCGTTTTAACTCAATTCGTTAATTAATTTGTTAATTAACTCTTTAGTCTATTTCACTTTTATATTTGAACATGACATGTTCAAATATTTTAACTTGCTTATTAACTAATTTGAATCCAAATTTCAAATTTAAGTTCTATATTCGATTTCGAATATCCATTTACAAATCCAATTCACCTTTCAAGGTTCAACATCAAATTCAAAACTCGATTAACTAATTCCTCTTCGACTTAGTTAATTCTATTCAATTTCTATTCAAATTTTATTCAAATTCTATATATTCAAATTATATATATCAAATTCTATTCAAATTCTATAGTTTAAATTCCATTTGAATTCTATATTCAAATTCTATATTTTAAATTCCA
Organism: Allium sativum; assembly: GCA_030737875.1. Taxonomy (NCBI): domain Eukaryota; kingdom Viridiplantae; phylum Streptophyta; class Magnoliopsida; order Asparagales; family Amaryllidaceae; genus Allium; species Allium sativum. The sequence continues at coordinate 7,331 of JASFAX010001641.1, read as the reverse complement.
TTTGAATTCTATATTCAAATTCCATTTGAATTTCTATTTTCAAATTCCATTTGAATTTCTATATTCAAATTCTATATCACTTCCATTGAATTTCATATATTCAAACTCCTTTTGAATTTCTATATTCAATTTCTATTTGAATTCTCTTTATTCAAATTCTATATTCAATTCTATATTATAAATCCCATTTTGAAATTCAACACAACTTGTCTTTCCCAAAACAAATTCAAAACAGTGTCTCTGGTAGTAATTCGTCACTTACAACTCGAAAATGAATACTGATGATGCAGCTGTCATCATCGGAATCTATTTTCCAGCGATCGAAGTGAGTTCAATACTATAAAACCATTTCTAAACATTTCCACTTTGAAATTCATTTCAAAATATAATTCACACTGCTTGTAAAACAATTTAAAATCTCCCAGGATCTTAAATTTTCCTTATTTTTAATCCAAATCCATTTACAAACACTTATCCAATTTTCTAGAGTTTTAATTCAATTTCTGGTTTAAATTCAGATTTAACTCATCTGATTTCATGTATTTCACTTATATGAATTCTGATTGGTTATTTACATAACCATTTAATTTATAATGTTACTTGATTATAATAACAACCAATATATCCATTATATTATAATTTTGATATATATATATATATATATATATATATATATATATATATATATCTTCTCTATATCAAGATATACCTTGGGTAAACTTACTTTAATTTACCTTTTTTTCAAAACATATCGTGTCGACCCATCGTATTCAAGTGTTTACAAACTCCTACCGATACAGTGGATCAAACTGATCGACCAGAACCCATAAACTGCTCAACCAATAAATCTCCACAATATAAAATTATTTTTATATCATCTACAAATACGTTCACTCGTATATATACACTCAAACTCAATCTAGGGTATTACTAACCCCATCTCTACTGAGTCACGCCATAGAGCTAAGGTATTAACTAAACCTTAAGCTCTGATACCAACTGTAATGACCCAAAATTCCGGTCCAATTTGAGCTGACCAAAAACACAAGTCCAGCCCCAAATTAAACTGAAAATCAGGAAATTAATAGAAAGAAAACAGAGGGTGAGGAAAGATAAGATAGAAACTTAGAATAGAAGAAGAAGAAGAAGAAGAAGAACACAACATCAGCGTAACACGAACCTCACAGCGGAATGAATAACATATAATAGATAACATAACATTGAAATACAAATCTGTACTTGAATATACATATCATTATCAAAGTACAACACTTACAACATAGCAGAAATAATTATAGCTATATGATCCTGAAGCCTCCTGCTCCAAGCTCTTCCAGTATATCTGTAAATCCCGACTACTTGACTGCCCGTACAAAATTGGGCACCCAAGAGTTTAGGGAAACAAAACAAAATAAACTCCGGGTCAGTCATGGGACTGGTATGAGTAAAACAGTTTAAAACAGTTCAAGCAGGTAATCGGTATCTCATAAGACCATGCAGTATAACGGAACGGGTTTTTCCCTTATGAGAATCCAAATATCTTTATATCAAAAACCTTTTGATATTATAATAATGTCTACCAACAAAATATAATAATCATCTAGTAGAAACGCTTTCATCTCACGTTCTACATATATGGTATACAATCAAAACCGCAAGCATGTATTGGGTAATGGATTTCCAACTATGACAAGATATGGAACCACCTTTCGCTAGTGTACCTCTAGAAAGGAATACACTGGGTTCAACAAGAACATCTTGCAACCCGGCAACACATGACTGACCACTCATTTCGCTTGAGTGTATCAAATGTATATCACCAACGGTTGGGATCAACAACTGTTTCCCGAATGGGACAACATCAACAATAGATTTTTAGAAGTAAATGAAACTCTAGATCAGGTGATTATACATCCTACTTCGGTGCGACCGACTTAGCCATGCCGCCTGCCTGATTTCTGTCATTTACCGGATGTGAGGCTAGAAGCTACGCTTTATCATCACACCAGATTCACTTTGAATGACACATCGTAAAATCCCTCAAATCACCGATTGACGTCCTCAACCATACATTATGTGTTAGCTAAAAGAAGTTTCCTTCTCCTCTTCCACTCTTGGTACGGTTGGAGAAATCAATATACGTTATCGTCTGGAAATACTCTGTTAGACATCCATCCATATAAGCCATCCAGGAACAGGATGAACCAAAGGTACTATTCAGTATATCCATCTTAGGCACTGTTATCTAAGACTTATACAATAGCCCTTGCACTTTACTCCGTCTTTAATTTTCTTTGGCATATATGATTCACAACGCTTATGCCAATACAGAGTGGTTCTTTGGATAATAATCCAACCGGTCTCTCCATATTAACAACGTTAAAATGGTCAAAACTTCGATAGTTTGTGAGTTAACTATCTAAGAAAATAAGTGTGCAAACAACGATATTACTTCCAGATGGAAATTATATCGATTAATCATCAAACAACTTTTATCCTTTTAATTAATTTATCATCTATTTATCTTATTTGTCATTTCCTGTTTCCCTATATTCAACATTTTCTTATTTTCTAAATTTAGAAAATATATGTTATTAACACTGGAAAACATTTCCATCCCTTGTTTTCTATATTAGAAAAAAAATTTCTGATTCTTGTTTGGAAAACATTTCCAAAACTCTTACATTGGACTTAGACATATGTTTTAAACAAACTATCGCGACGCCAATTCAAACCATCATACTTATTCACTTAACCATCCTTTATGATCAAACCTTAGCCATTCCTTTATGATCAAACCTTAGCCATTCCTTAGTTAAAAACGTAGTCAATCAAGTTGGGGTATAATTACCTCTCAGACCTTAACTGAACCACGGTTTAAACTTCGGGATAGACAAGGTTTATCCTTTACAACTTTAACAAACTTCCTAACGTAATCCTCTTTCGACAAATCTCTATTCGATAACACCTCCATTCGAATAACTACATTCGATAACTTTTCTTCGAATAAACTATATTCGATTAACTCTATTCAACTAACCCTTATTGATTTAACTCTAATCGATTAACTCTACTGGATTAACTCTATTGGATTTAACTCTAATCGATTTACTCTATTGGATTAACTCCTATTTGATTTCACTCTAATCGATGTACTCTATTGGATTAACTCTATTTGATTTAACTCTTGCACTTAACTCCTTTCGGATAAACTATATTCGATAACTCCTTTACTCTATTCGAATAAACTATATTCGATTAACTCTTTTTAATTAACTCTAATTGGTTAACTCTAACTGATTAACTCTAACTCTAATCGATTTATTAAATCGATTATTTCTAACTCTAATCGACTTCTGCTATTCGAATAACTCCTATTTGATAACGTTTATTCATTTATAAAGATTTACTTTTAGTAACGGTTCTTCACTTTATAAATGTTCTCTTTAATAACGTTACTCCTTTGATTCTATTCTATTTATTTGTCAAATAAATACTCCTTTGATTTAATTCTATTTGTTTATCAAATAAATATTTCTTTGATTTAATCCTATTTATTTAACAAATAAATAGATCCTTTACACCTTTATTTATTCCTTAAATAAATAAATCCTTTTTACCTTTATTTATTCCCCAAATAAATAAATCCTTTTTAACCTATTTGTAAATGGTTTACAAATATTTCTCTTTCTATTTGTTTGACAAATAATTTCCTTTATATTTGTTTTCTGAATATTTCCCTCTATATCTATTTAACAAATTCTTTCCCTTATATTTGATTTACAAATATAATTCCCTTATATTTGATTTACAAACATAATTCCCTTATATTTGATTATCAAATATAATTCTTTTATTCAAAACCCTTTTTCTTTTATAATATAAAATCCATTGATTTTATATAAATAAATTATTTTCAAAATATACTTTGAAAATCCCTTTTCCACATTCTGGTATTTCTTATGGTATTTGATACACCATATAACAACAATAAATATCGTCCAAACACACATAATCAACCTCAGATTATATATCACATCATATATCACAATATATGAAAACAATAAAATAACTGTTGAGGGATCCAGTCGGATTCCTCCAACCTGTTTCCCTGCATCACAGATGTTAAACAATATAGATAACATTACTTTCAGTTCCATATGATATATTCTGTTAAACAGAATCAATATAGAAATTCAACTAACTGACTAGCAGTTCAATCAAGCCGTCAACACATAGTCAATCAGCCAATATTTAACAGTTCTAAAAATACAACATGAAATTATAAACTGTTCAGAGTTAGTGGGATTTACTCACATTGGACGATCATCATTAATAACGATAACCATCGGTTGATTCAGACCGACAATTTATTTTGCAATAAATTGTAACGAGCTCCGATGGACTTCCAGTCGTTTCCATGTCGTAGTGTCCGTCCATATGATCCCAACGGATATGACCGTTCGTATTTCTGATACAGTATGGCCGAGATACTTCATTTACAAGTTAATACATATAATTTTAAATTAAAAACAAGGATTTAAATTCTAATTGGGCTTAAACAATTTAAACAGGCCCAAACCTACCTTTTATAAACCTGACCCTTATTTCTTCTGGCCTGCTTTAACTCCTCTCCACCGATTAAACTCTTGTGACACCAAAAATCCGTTTCCCCCTTTTGACTGACCGTTGACCGCCATTTCCTCTCCCTTTGGCCACCAACCTCCGCCACCAGATACCACCTTCCCTCTCCTCATCCAAATCCGCACCGGATGATCACCGTTCCACCAAGTTCGACCCCCTCCTTTCTGAACCGACCTGCTGCCCTAATATGCTGCCACCACCGTCGCTTTTCCCCCTAAGCTATCAGAGACCCCTTCAACGCCACTAACCAATGAGGCTCCCACCCACGAACTCAACCACGACCTCGATTCCAACTCAGACCTTCCCAACGAGATTTCGCCCCTCGCTGTAGCTCGCTGCTCGAAGATGGAGCTCTAAGGAAACTCATATCGCACCCCATACTTTGCACACTGCTGTGTAGCCCTCGAGTTACTGAGTTCAGCAAATCCAAGTACGCTCGGTTTCATTGAGGAATGGATTTGATTTCCATTTTTGAAGTCTCGAGCTTTTACTGGAGAAAAGAATAGGAAGTGGCGGCTTGGAAGTAGTTTGACCATGAAATAAAATTAGGTTAAGGAGAGATGTTAAGGATGTATTTATAGGCAAATCGAAATATCTAGATATTTTATTTTTGATTATTTTATTCATTTATATTATAAATGCTGCCAGTATTCGCCTTCTAAAAATCTGTACTATCACATATGATTGCTAAAAATCACGAAACTGGACATGCAACTACAGTTCGACATTACGGTCCCAACGAAACTGGTTTCGTCGAATTCAGACTTCGTATGCTCACACAGCATATTTTTAACTGTCAAAATACTGACTGTTTTTCACTCTAAAAATCTGTGCGGCCACATACTGACTCTAAAAATCACCAAACTGGAAATCTAACAACTATTTGATGTTGCAGATCCAACAAAATTAGTTTCGTCGAATTCCGACTTCGTTTACAAAAGTGGCTATTTTTAAAGCTCTAAATAGCCTATTTAAATATATAAATATATTTAAATATAATTAAATTTAATATTTAAAATTAAATATTATCGTCTATATTCACTGTGGAATACCATACAGCTTCAGCATATCCCAATATGAATTTCCAACTCGATATTTCAAATCCTGATTAAATCGATATTCGATTTATAATGAAATTCCTTTTTTAAAATATAATTAATTCCTTTATAAATTATAAAGGAATTCCACAACGACTTTTCTAAAATTTGATTTGGACATATATCAAAATCTACACGACGAAATCCCGATTTTTCTCTTCCACTAGAAAGATATACTCCACCAGCTCCACACGTTTCTTGTTTCACGGAAATCCGATTTAAAATGAACCTTGTACATTCAGTTGAAGTTCAAATCACCAAATAGCGAACTGCCGCGTCGTTACGCGCTTTATTTTAATTATATTATAATTCTACGTTCAAACTATCGTTTATATAATATATTCGTTATTTAAATCAAATTCCAAGCTGAATTAAATATCACAGATGATCCTGTTCACACCATATCGCCATTTCAGCCAATTCTGATTATTTCAGAATTTAATATATTATTTAATTTATTATTTTAAATTAAATATTCACTATTCTTTAATTCAACGACTATTAAATTCACTATATCACTATTTATATAATTAAATAAATTAATCATAATACCTCTGCCAATGCGGTTCATTACACTTTCCATGGCAGTTTATATTGGGGATTATGATTTTAAAAACTATGCATTCTGAAGGCTTTTGTATAAGACTGATATTTTGTACTTGAATTCTGATATTGTGATTTGAAAAGATGTAACCAAACTTACTTCAGTTTCTGTTGTAATAAAGTTATTAATTTTTCAAGTACTGTTTTATCTGTCTTGTAAATTTCTGTTCTGTCTACTAAAACGCTCCATCAAAGTTAAGGCATTCCCTTTGTGAGTGACTTTAACGGAGGTGGGGTGTTACACTTGGTATCAGAGATGAAGGTTACCAGATTTGATAAAAAGTTTAGGAAAACTATTTTCAAAAAGGTTTTTAAAAAGGAAGTATTTCAAAAGTAGAGTTTATTTTGAAAAACATAATCCCCAAAGCCATAGCCTATCTTTCTATCCTCTGTTTTGAATCTTCCCTTTTTCTTTCGTTTCAGCATGTATGGGGATCTTAACCTTCCGGAGGGCGTACCGATACCTGGCTGGTTCAGGAGGTACCTAGAAGCTAGGGCTAATGAAGTGGGTCCAACAAACGTCCCTCCTCCCCCAGCTGCTGCGGTTCCTCCTCCTTCTCCGCGCGTGAATACTTTCCCGAAGATATGTAAAGATTTGTTCGTTATCTTCGAGGTGGAAGATAGGCAGAAGATACAGTTGGCGGTATAGTTGCTTAAGGACGAAGCTTCTTTTTGGTGGGAGGTCACCAATGGAGAGCATCCGGTAGAGAGATGGATGGATTTCAGGCATAGGTTCGAGATGAAATTTCTTTCACTAGCGGAAGAGAGTCTATACGTAGAAAGGTTCTTGGCGTTGAAGCAGGGGAATTCATCAGTAAGAGAGTACGTCAACAAGTTTAATCAATTGGCAAGATTCGGCTTAGAATTGGTAAATACACCACATAGGAAGGCACTAAGGTTTGCTAAAGGTTTGAATGAGCCGCTACACGGATTGGTGATGTCCCACATTCCTATGGGGGCAACCTTCGAAAAATTGGTGGACATGGC
>JASFAX010000173.1:72500-75000 GCA_030737875.1 Allium sativum | reverse complement strand
CAACCAAAACCAAACTTTTCCGAGATATCGCCCACGTTTCAGCATGGTTTCTTCCTGATCAGTCCCGTTTTCGAGAAAATAGGAAAATCTCGCAGAAACCAAAGATTCCCGTAATCGCCCATGTTTCTGCTTGATACGTCCAGTTTTCGAAAAAACTGGGAAATCTTGCCAGAACCGCACTTTCCCATGAGCGACCACGTTTCACCAGGGTTTCTGCTTGATACGTCCTATTTTCGAAAAAACTGGAAAAATCCAGCCAAAACCAAGCTTTCCTGTAATTGCCCACATTTCAGCATGGTTCTAGCTAGATTTGGCCAGTTTTCGGAAAAACTGGTGAAATCCAACCAAAACCAAACTTTTCCGAGATCGCAACAAAAATATTTTTAAAAAAATTTTTAAAAAGGGCACTTCCATCGAAAACATTTTCAAAAAATTTTTTTTTAAAATTTTTTTTTTTTTAAATATTTAAAAATTAATATTTTTAAATATTTAAAAAAAAAAAAAATTTCTCCGAAAAATCCACACAAAAAAAATTTGTTGATCGACCAACGTTTCAGCTTGCGTTTTGCCTGATCCATTTTGGTCGATCCTTCCCCTTCCTCCTCCTCCTCACCCTCCCCCCCCAATATAGGAATATATGGAATTTAGCCTAATATGACCCCGGTAGTCCAAAGTGTCTCTGCTACGTAGGTAAATCCGACCACATTTTTTTTTGTGGTTTTACCATGTAGTCACTGGGTTTTTGAGTGATCTGCATGTGTTTTCCGAATCTGGCACTTTGCCAAGTGCCAAATCTGGTACTTTGGCAAATCTGGTACTTTGCCAAATCCAAGGCGTGCCAAGCCCGATGCGCACACGTGAAAATTCAATGTTTCACCGTGTTTTTCAGCCTGGTACTTTGGCAAACCTGGTACTTTGCCAAGTGCCAAATCTGGTACTTTGCCAAATCCAAGCTGTGGCAAGCCCGATGCGCACACGTGAAAATCTAACGTTTCACCGTGTTTTTCACCATTTTTTGAGTGCCAAATCTGGTACTTTGGCAAATGTGGTACTTTGCCAAATCCAAGGCGTGCGGAGCCCGATTAGCACACGCGAAAATTCGATGTTTCACCGTGTTTTTTGGCCTGGTACTTTGGCAAACCTGGTACTTTGCCAAATGGCAAATCTGGTACTTTGCCAAATCCAAAGCGTGCCAAGCCCGATGCGCACACGCGAAATTTCATTGTTTCACCGTGTTTTTCAGCCTGGTACTTTGGCAAACCTGGTACTTTGCCAAGTGCCAAGTCTGGTACTTTGCCAAATCCAAGCTGTGCCAAGCCCGATGCGCACACGTGAAAATCCAATGTTTCACCGTGTTTTTCACCATTTTTTGAGTGTCAAATCTGGTACTTTGGCAAATGTGGTACTTTGCCAAATCCAAGGCGTGCGGAGCCCGATTAGCACACGCGAAAAATCAATGTTTCACCGTGTTTTTCAGCCTGGTACTTTGGCAAACCTGGTACTTTGCCAAGTGCCAAATCTGGTACTTTGCCAAACCCAAGGCGTGCGGAGCCCGATTAGCACACGCGAAAATTCAATGTTTCACCGTGTTTTTCAGCCTGGTACTTTGGCAAACCTGGTACTTTGCCAAGTGCCAAATCTGGTACTTTGCCAAACCAAGGCGTGCGGAGCCCAATTAGCACACGTGAAAATTCGATGTTTCACCGTGTTTTTAAGCCCTTTTTGAGTGCCAAATCTGGTACTTTGCAAAGTGCCAAATCTGGTACTTTGCCAAACCTGGTACTTTGCCAAAACCAAGCCGTGCCGAGCCCGATGCGCACACGTGAAAATCCAATGTTTCACCGTGTTTTTCACCATTTTTTGAGTGTCAAATCTGGTACTTTGGCAAATGTGGTACTTTGCCAAATCCAAGGCGTGCGGAGCCCGATTAGCACACGCGAAAATTCGATGTTTCACCGTGTTTTTCAGCCTGGTACTTTGGCAAACCTGGTACTTTGCCAAGTGCCAAATCTGGTACTTTGCCAAATCCAAGGCGTGCCTAGCCCGATGAGCACACGTAAAAATTCAATGTTTCACCGTGTTTTTAAGCCTTTTTTGAGTGCCAAATCTGGTACTTTGCAAAGTGCCGAATCTGGTACTTTGCCAAACCTGGTACTTTGCCAAAACGAAGCCGTGCCGAGCCCGATGCGCACACGTGAAAATCCAATGTTTCACCATGTTTTTCACTATTTTTTGAGTGCCAAATCTGGTACTTTGGCAAATCCAAGGCGTGCCAAGCCCGATTAGCACACGTCGAAATCCAATGTTTCACCGTGTTTTTCAGCCTGGTACTTTGGCAAACCTGGTACTTTGTCAAGTGCTAAATCTGGTAATTCGCCAAATCCAAGTCGTGACAAGCCCGATGAGCACACGTGAAAATCCAATGTTTCACCGTGTTTTCAAGCCTTTTTTGAGTGCCAAACCTGGTACTTTGCCAAATCTTGTACTTCGGTAAATCTGG
>JASFAX010000173.1:30000-32500 GCA_030737875.1 Allium sativum | reverse complement strand
AAAAAATTTGGGGAGGGCACTTCCATCGAAAACATTTTCAAAAAATTTTTTTTTAAAATTTTTTTTTTTTTAAATATTTAAAAATTAATATTTTTAAATATTTAAAAAAAAAAAAATTTCTCCGAAAAATCCACACAAAAAAAATTTGTTGATCGACCAACGTTTCAGCTTGCGTTTTGCCTGATCCATTTTGGTCGATCCTTCCCCTTCCTCCTCCTCCTCACCCTCCCCCCCCAATATAGGAATATATGGAATTTAGCCTAATATGACCCCGGTAGTCCAAAGTGTCTCTGCTACGTAGGTAAATCCGACCACATTTTTTTTTGTGGTTTTACCATGTAGTCACTGGGTTTTTGAGTGATCTGCATGTGTTTTCCGAATCTGGCACTTTGCCAAGTGCCAAATCTGGTACTTTGGCAAATCTGGTACTTTGCCAAATCCAAGGCGTGCCAAGCCCGATGCGCACACGTGAAAATTCAATGTTTCACCGTGTTTTTCAGCCTGGTACTTTGGCAAACCTGGTACTTTGCCAAGTGCCAAATCTGGTACTTTGCCAAATCCAAGCTGTGGCAAGCCCGATGCGCACACGTGAAAATCTAACGTTTCACCGTGTTTTTCACCATTTTTTGAGTGCCAAATCTGGTACTTTGGCAAATGTGGTACATTGCCAAATCCAAGGCGTGCGGAGCCCGATTAGCACACGCGAAAATTCGATGTTTCACCGTGTTTTTTGGCCTGGTACTTTGGCAAACCTGGTACTTTGCCAAATGGCAAATCTGGTACTTTGCCAAATCCAAAGCGTGCCAAGCCCGATGCGCACACGCGAAATTTCATTGTTTCACCGTGTTTTTCAGCCTGGTACTTTGGCAAACCTGGTACTTTGCCAAGTGCCAAGTCTGGTACTTTGCCAAATCCAAGCTGTGCCAAGCCCGATGCGCACACGTGAAAATCCAATGTTTCACCGTGTTTTTCACCATTTTTTGAGTGTCAAATCTGGTACTTTGGCAAATGTGGTACTTTGCCAAATCCAAGGCGTGCGGAGCCCGATTAGCACACGCGAAAAATCAATGTTTCACCGTGTTTTTCAGCCTGGTACTTTGGCAAACCTGGTACTTTGCCAAGTGCCAAATCTGGTACTTTGCCAAACCCAAGGCGTGCGGAGCCCGATTAGCACACGCGAAAATTCAATGTTTCACCGTGTTTTTCAGCCTGGTACTTTGGCAAACCTGGTACTTTGCCAAGTGCCAAATCTGGTACTTTGCCAAACCAAGGCGTGCGGAGCCCAATTAGCACACGTGAAAATTCGATGTTTCACCGTGTTTTTAAGCCCTTTTTGAGTGCCAAATCTGGTACTTTGCAAAGTGCCAAATCTGGTACTTTGCCAAACCTGGTACTTTGCCAAAACCAAGCCGTGCCGAGCCCGATGCGCACACGTGAAAATCCAATGTTTCACCGTGTTTTTCACCATTTTTTGAGTGTCAAATCTGGTACTTTGGCAAATGTGGTACTTTGCCAAATCCAAGGCGTGCGGAGCCCGATTAGCACACGCGAAAATTCGATGTTTCACCGTGTTTTTCAGCCTGGTACTTTGGCAAACCTGGTACTTTGCCAAGTGCCAAATCTGGTACTTTGCCAAATCCAAGGCGTGCCTAGCCCGATGAGCACACGTAAAAATTCAATGTTTCACCGTGTTTTTAAGCCTTTTTTGAGTGCCAAATCTGGTACTTTGCAAAGTGCCGAATCTGGTACTTTGCCAAACCTGGTACTTTGCCAAAACGAAGCCGTGCCGAGCCCGATGCGCACACGTGAAAATCCAATGTTTCACCATGTTTTTCACTATTTTTTGAGTGCCAAATCTGGTACTTTGGCAAATCCAAGGCGTGCCAAGCCCGATTAGCACACGTCGAAATCCAATGTTTCACCGTGTTTTTCAGCCTGGTACTTTGGCAAACCTGGTACTTTGTCAAGTGCTAAATCTGGTAATTCGCCAAATCCAAGTCGTGACAAGCCCGATGAGCACACGTGAAAATCCAATGTTTCACCGTGTTTTCAAGCCTTTTTTGAGTGCCAAACCTGGTACTTTGCCAAATCTTGTACTTCGGTAAATCTGGTAATTTGCCAAATCCAAGACGTGCCAAGCCCGATGCGCACACGTGAACACCATTAACTCGAACACCTTCTTTACCAGAAAGCTGGTCAACCGATCGCGTTTGAGCCTTCGGCGCGGAGGTTTCGTAAATTTCACGGGTAAATGTTTGAAATTCCATAGGCTTAGATTTTAGTGTCAGCGCACGTTACAGCTTGCTTTTCGCCTGGTCCGCTCTTCCAATATAAAATCCAGGCACAATGGGCTTTTCTTATAAGTCCACGGAATTATATTTCGGTGGTCGGTCGATCGATGTACCTATTGGATTACTCATTGTCCCATTTTTCTGTCTGTGGCTACTCACCAAGGAATTTGGCACTTAGTGTTTAGACGCGGATCATGTTCAACGGAAAA
>JASFAX010000173.1:20000-22500 GCA_030737875.1 Allium sativum | reverse complement strand
TTCTGCTTGATACGTCCTATTTTCGAAAAACCGGAAAAATCCACTAAAACCAAGCTTTCCTGCAATTGCCCACATTTCAGCATGGTTCTAGCTAGATTGGCCAGTTTTCGGAAAAACTGGTGAAAATCCAACCAAAACCAAACTTTTCCGAGATATCGCCCACGTTTCAGCATGGTTTCTTCCTGATCAGTCCCGTTTTCGAGAAAATAGGAAAATCTCGCAGAAACCAAAGATTCCCGTATCGCCCATGTTTCTGCTTGATACGTCCAGTTTTCGAAAAAACTGGGAAATCTTGCCAGAACCGCACTTTCCCATGAGCGACCACGTTTCACCAGGGTTTCTGCTTGATACGTCCTATTTTCGAAAAAACTGGAAAAATCCAGCCAAAACCAAGCTTTCCTGTAATTGCCCACATTTCAGCATGGTTCTAGCTAGATTTGGCCAGTTTTCGGAAAAACTGGTGAAATCCAACCAAAACCAAACTTTTCCGAGATCGCAACAAAAATATTTTTAAAAAAATTTTTAAAAAAATTTGGGGAGGGCACTTCCATCGAAAACATTTTCAAAAATTTTTTTTTTAAATTTTTTTTTTTTTAAATATTAAAAATTAATATTTTTAAATATTTAAAAAAAAAAAAAATTTCTCCGAAAAATCCACACAAAAAAAATTTGTTGATCGACCAACGTTTCAGCTTGCGTTTTGCCTGATCCATTTTGGTCGATCCTTCCCCTTCCTCCTCCTCCTCACCCTCCCCCCCCAATATAGGAATATATGGAATTTAGCCTAATATGACCCCGGTAGTCCAAAGTGTCTCTGCTACGTAGGTAAATCCGACCACATTTTTTTTTGTGGTTTTACCATGTAGTCACTGGGTTTTTGAGTGATCTGCATGTGTTTTCCGAATCTGGCACTTTGCCAAGTGCCAAATCTGGTACTTTGGCAAATCTGGTACTTTGCCAAATCCAAGGCGTGCCAAGCCCGATGCGCACACGTGAAAATTCAATGTTTTCACCGTGTTTTTCAGCCTGGTACTTTGGCAAACCTGGTACTTTGCCAAGTGCCAAATCTGGTACTTTGCCAAATCCAAGCTGTGGCAAGCCCGATGCGCACACGTGAAAATCTAACGTTTCACCGTGTTTTTCACCATTTTTTGAGTGCCAAATCTGGTACTTTGGCAAATGTGGTACTTTGCCAAATCCAAGGCGTGCGGAGCCCGATTAGCACACGCGAAAATTCGATGTTTCACCGTGTTTTTTGGCCTGGTACTTTGGCAAACCTGGTACTTTGCCAAATGGCAAATCTGGTACTTTGCCAAATCCAAAGCGTGCCAAGCCCGATGCGCACACGCGAAATTTCATTGTTTCACCGTGTTTTTCAGCCTGGTACTTTGGCAAACCTGGTACTTTGCCAAGTGCCAAGTCTGGTACTTTGCAAATCCAAGCTGTGCCAAGCCCGATGCGCACACGTGAAAATCCAATGTTTCACCGTGTTTTTCACCATTTTTTGAGTGTCAAATCTGGTACTTTGGCAAATGTGGTACTTTGCCAAATCCAAGGCGTGCGGAGCCCGATTAGCACACGCGAAAAATCAATGTTTCACCGTGTTTTTCAGCCTGGTACTTTGGCAAACCTGGTACTTTTGCCAAGTGCCAAATCTGGTACTTTTGCCAAACCCAAGGCGTGCGGAGCCCGATTAGCACACGCGAAAATTCAATGTTTCACCGTGTTTTTCAGCCTGGTACTTTGGCAAACCTGGTACTTTGCCAAGTGCCAAATCTGGTACTTTGCCAAACCAAGGCGTGCGGAGCCCCAATTAGCACACGTGAAAATTCGATGTTTCACCGTGTTTTTAAGCCCTTTTTGAGTGCCAAATCTGGTACTTTGCAAAGTGCCAAATCTGGTACTTTGCCAAACCTGGTACTTTGCCAAAACCAAGCCGTGCCGAGCCCGATGCGCACTCGTGAAAATCCAATGTTTCACCGTGTTTTTTCACCATTTTTGAGTGTCAAATCTGGTACTTTGGCAAATGTGGTACTTTGCCAAATCCAAGGCGTGCGGAGCCCGATTAGCACACGCGAAAATTCGATGTTTCACCGTGTTTTTCAGCCTGGTACTTTGGCAAACCTGGTACTTTGCCAAGTGCCAAATCTGGTACTTTGCCAAATCCAAGGCGTGCCTAGCCCGATGAGCACACGTAAAAATTCAATGTTTCACCGTGTTTTTAAGCCTTTTTTGAGTGCCAAATCTGGTACTTTGCAAAGTGCCGAATCTGGTACTTTGCCAACCTGGTACTTTGCCAAAACGAAGCCGTGCCGAGCCCGATGCGCACCACGTGAAAATCCAATGTTTCACCATGTTTTTCACTATTTTTTGAGTGCCAAATCTGGTACTTTGGCAAATCCAAGGGCGTGCCAAGCCCGATTAGCACACGTCGAAATCCAATGTTTCACCGTGTTTTTCAGCCTGGTACTTTGGCAAACCTGGTACTTTGTCAAGTGCT
>JASFAX010001640.1:0-49694 GCA_030737875.1 Allium sativum | reverse complement strand
TGCATAACCAGCTAACCTGTCTCTAGTGTGCTCGTTTAGGAGCACCCAGAGTAATAAGAAGATACATAAAACTCTGGGTCAGACAAAAGTCTGGTATGAGCGATAAGCAGCAGAACAGAATAATAACAGGTATACTAAACCATACCTGAAACTGGACCTGCAACCAAAGAGTAAGCACTACATACTGTCTAATACTCTAAGGTGCCACTAACATATGGTGTAAAGAATAAGGGGGTGGGGTGTGCATGTCATAGTGATGTCAAACAATCAAGCATAGCAACCATCCTCACAACTCTCACTCTGTGCGTAAAGCATACGATATCCACTACTTTGTTCACCTAAATCCTTGCTATGATCACTCTGCCCCATGGAGTCATGGCGACTCCGCTGCACTGATCCATAGCCGCTAGTCCTTGCTATGTCCACTCTGCCCCCATGAAGTCATAATAACTCCACCGCACTGGCTCATAGCCATGCTACGATCACTCTGCCCCATGGAGTAATAACTACCCCTGAGACGACCCGAACTTCCCCGTGAAGGAAAGCACAGATTGCGTTGAGGACAAGACAAAATAAAACACAGACGGAAGAACATTTCATTGTTATTACAACAATTCCATCAGATACAAGAATATACAGAGTATAAATGAATAAATTACATTCAATGAATATCAGAGATTACAATAAATTACATAGCATCGGAAAAATATACAAAACACAACTAGAAGTGATACACGGATACAGAGCTTTCCGAGCATCGTTCCAGCTGTAAATCAGGACCCTGTGAATATAAATCTGAAAACCAAAACTACTAGCTGCCCATGTCGAAAATAGGGGCACCCAGAGTTTAGGTTAAAACAATAAACTCCAGGTTAGTCATGTGACTGGTGTGAGAACTAAAACATTTATTAATATTGGTTTTAAAGTTTGGTAAATCAAGGGACCACGCCCTATAACACGGAACGGGTTTCCTCCCAAGAATACCAGTGCATAGAAAAAACAGCGCAATGCTAAATAAAGAAAAATGAAGCTGTTATAAGACCCAGGTCCCATCATACAATGCAACGCAAGCCGGAGGATAGGGTTTTTACCTTATAACAGCCAAAGCATGTTTGATACGTTTAAAACACATTATTTGATACTATTATAGGTGTATAGTGTCAAAACAATTTCAATCAAAAATATCAATCATAGGCGGCATGGGTATCATCTATCATGTCGCCATACTAGTTCTAAAATTAAAACCGCAATATCACGTATTGGAAATTGGACTTCCGTCATGAGTCGAGGCAAGGGGCAAGCTCTTCTCCGCGTTCGAGACACTCTAGTAAATGTCCCAGGACCCCACTATGATCCTTGGATCTTCAGGGCCGGTCCTCTCTTACTTTTGAGGATTAGTTATTCCTGAACACACGTTTCCCGGTCCTTACAGACCTATATCCGAGGCGCCTCACATTCCAACAACCACACAGGTGAAAAGTATATAAATGTCAGGACTGGTAGGTCACTGACACCACCCTAGCTAGAAAGAAACGTCGTGCTCTCCTTGCAGTCACTATCCCGTTTTTGACTCATACCGAGGTGTGAGGCTCGCGAATTCACGTTATACACAAAGCTGCGCCACACAGGCCGTGCTTTGATCATCAACCACAAGACTTTGCTTTTCAACAGAAGCCTTGATCAATTGCCACTTACGCGTGCCACACTGGCAATTCACTCCATTCGGCTGATGACCATCGATATACAACCTCTGAGCTCGTACGTCTCAGAGAAGGGCGTTAAGCAAGAGAATAAATTCTCCGCCGCCAAACAGATGTATATTTAATAGAGATCAATCAACACAGAATAAAATCCAATGTCAGACACACAATCCATTTACAAGTTCGTTCTGGGTCTGTACGAAACCGGAGGCACTTTCCTCGCATATCCATCCATCTCCAAGTATGTCTGGACGATCACCAACTGTTTCCCTCATCTTGGGTGTACAGCCCAATCGAGATCATCAGTAATCACCCAAACGATGTGAAGACTTCCGGTCGTCAACCACGTCTTCATCTTCGACATCTCGTCGAATCGGTTATTCAGAATGGGTATAAACCCGGCCTTTCTGAATATCCCACATATATAGTAAACAAATGTTACACAAACACAATGAACGCCTCATTCCAATTTAGAATATTCTTTTATTCACAAAATCACATTCTTAGGGAAAGGTTCCCATTAATTTTATCCAAGATAAATTCTTCTAAATTTATTCTTTAATCTTCCTTTGGATATCATTTCAAACCATTTTATGGTTTTCCAACCTAGTCGGGATTAGCGAACCACACCGAAGTAATTATTTATTTTATTTCCCAATCCCAACCTATTCATCACATGGAGCAAAACTGGTAATACTCCATATCTAACACCATGGTGTTATCGGTAAAATTAATTACCATTTCACGTTCAAATCTAATTAAAGATTTAACTATCGCTTTGGAGTAAAACTGGTGGTACTCCATTCTCGATCACCTTTCAGATTTGATAATTTAAATTATCAATTCACTTTTTAATCTAATTAAAGATTCATTAAAACTCCACTTAGTTTTAGTCTTTTCAAAAATCAATCCTGCCTTTAACTGGGTTAAGGAACCAATGTCATCTAAAACACGATTCACGATAAACCCAAAATCACATTTTATTGTTAATCGGGTTAAAGAACAGGTGTTATTCAAAACACCGCTCACGATAAACCCAAAAACCAATTCAAATTCAATTCCAATTAAATATTATTTAATTGATACACTTCATTAAATCTAAATAGAAAGATTTAATCTTTTTCTCTATTGGGCTTAAGAACAGTGTTAATGAAGACACCATTCACGACAAACCCAAATCACATTTGATATTAAATACAAGGCTCTGAATAGAAAATATACCGGCTTATATTCAATATCAAATCTCGAAACCAACAAACATCGTATTGGGAATAACGATATAAAATATATCTTTCAAATTCCCTTAACAATATCCGTATAGTCACGAAATCCAATATCGAAATATTCTGAAGATAATTTCGATTCAACTCCAGTCCAATTCACGTACTGGGAATATTGATTATTTTTAAAATCACTTTCAAATTCAATTTATTTATTTCAAAAATAAATTGATTTTAATTCTAGTTCAAAACTAGTTCATTTCGATAAAAATCTATTTTCATCTTTTCCAATGTGGGATTTTACGTCCCAGTTCTTTCCAATTCATATATTATGATTTTACATAAATTATTAATATTTTTAATAATTTTATCAAGGCCCATATAGTCGATTTCCATCAACGGCCATCGAACTACACTTACAACGACCTTTTCTAAATTTGATTTGGACATAATTCCAAATCCAACCGTTAGATTTCAAATTTCTAATATTCATTGGAAAGCTCTTTTCGATACGAACCCAACGGTTCCAGTTTTAGGGGAATCCGACGGTCGGATCTCCCGCAACGTCAATTCGAAGTCAATGGTCGAAATTCACGAACTGTCGCGGCGCGGCGCGTTCTATTCAGGCCATTATATATATAATATATATATATATTATATATTTCGTCGATTTCCTTTTAAGACGTATTTTATAAATAGTTCTGAATTCGTTTCAAAAACAATTTCAACTTCATCTTCAATTTCAAATCGGTTTGATTTCAATTCAATTCGAATTCATTTCAATTTTACTTAATTCGAATTCAAATTCGTTTCAATTCAAATTCTAATTCGTTTCAATTCAATTCAAATTCTAATTCGTTTCAATTCAATTCAAATTCTAATTCGTTTCAATTCAATTCAATTTGAATTTACCTTCTATTTACTTCAATTCGAATTCAAATTCACTCTCTATTCAATTCGAATCAAATTCATTTTCTATTCGATTCGAATTCATTTCAAATTGATTCAATAAAATTTCAATTTGAATTTTAATCTAATTTAATTTCAATTTCATTTCAAAATATTAAATTTCGCAATCACTTTTCAGTATTCATTATAAAACGAATAAAATCGATATAAATATCGTTCGCGTCAAAATAACGCATCTCTAATCAACACGGCTTTATATTTTCCAAAAAAACTTCGTTATTCTATTCAACAAATGAATATATAATCTATTCAACACATGAATCTATATTTCTTTCAACACACGACTATTTTTGTTATGTAAAATATTTTATAAAACTATGGTATCTATCGTTTGATTTTCAATCAGACTCCAACCGTAAAGTAGTTCTAATTTTAAATATGATAAAGATGTAAACTTTATTATTAAAAATATTTTACTCAACACATAAATAGTTTCAACACATGAACATCATCAACACATGACTATTTTTATATTCAACACATGAATTTTCCTTTATAATATTCATTAATTTCCCGATTGGAATGAGGCCCAATCAATCACCATATAATGTTAATTATATGGATTCCATACAACACATGTATATAATAGCAACGACAAACAATCAACCATCATCCAAAGTGCACCACACAACTGCATAAGCATCAAATATAGATAATCAACGCTTACACAATCTGTCGACCAATCGATCGACATACAATTAAATAATTGGGATTAGTGTACCCAAATATCATCCCAACACCCGTGTGGGGTTTCAAATCAACAAACACAGATTTTTATTTGTGCAGTTGGGCGATGTGTAAAATTTATCGACCCAATCAATATCAGTCAAATTAGTGTATATAAACAAATCGGATGATTTGTTTATAAATATTCATTTATTCACATTCACGTTAAAGATTATATTTTTAACGATAATTTATTTATTTCAACACATCCACATTTTATTATCGATTTCCAATCAACAACACAAACAAATTTCACAACACATCAAACAAGCATACAAGCCATCCATGGTCTGTGGATGACGGGTGTCGAGTGCTACTAAGCACCGTCTGCATCCTAGTATATATATATATAACTAGAAAAGGAAATTTAGAGTGAGAAGTTCTCACCAATAGCTAATCCAATCATCTCGACTCTTCTAATGTGGAAAATCTTCGCCGCTCGCCTTTCGTCACTTTCGTTGCCCGTAGCCACTACATATATAAAAATCGAATTCTTACTTCGCTACTATATATAAAAATCGAATTTTTACTTCGCTATTCAATATATAAAAATCCTATTTTTACATCGCTATTCAATATATAAAAATCCTATTTTTACATCGCTATTCAATATATAAAAATCCTATTTTTATCACGCTATTCTCTATACAAAGATTTCGCCTTTTCAAAAATAAATATTTTGCCTTTTCAAAAATAAATATTTCGCCTTTTCAAAAATAAATATTTCATTTTTTCAAAAATAAATATTTCATTTTATATTTTCTATTTCATAGAAATTATATTTTCAATACACTACTTACATAAAAATAGTATTTTTATATCTTCTACTATATAAAGGTCATATTTTTAACACTACATATATAAAGATCCAATTTTTAACACTTCTATAATGTAAAAATCATATTTTTATCCTTCATACTATATAAAAATCATATTTTCTTTGCATATATATTTATACATATAAAAACAAACTTTTTTATTGGTTAAATAACCTAAACTAAAACTGAAATAAAAATAAAATAAATAAGAAATCAAAATAAAACTTACTGATTAAGGAAGGGGGGAGGGGCTTTCACTGACGCGAGGCAAGGGGAAGGGGGAAGAAGGGGAGGGGTGGCGCCTGGCCTGCGGCGGCGGTTTTCAGAACAGGGGCGTCTCGATGTCTCGTGTGGACGAGGGAGAAGAAGGGGGCGAGCGGCACACCACCTGGGGGGGGGGGGGCGATGGCGGCGGCGGTGGGTCCCCCCTCTCCTATTCCTTTATTTTTAATGATTTTGAACGGGGGGGGGGGGGGTGGGGCAGAGGTAATAGGAGGAAAGGGGATTTAATTTTTTTAATTATTTATTTTCAAAAAGTTGACTTTTTCAAACAACCTCTAAACGAGGCCCACCGTCTGTCGTCCCTAGCGTTTTACCCCTATTCTGAATACAATGGGATATGTACCATAAGCTGATTCGATCGTTTCGATCAGTTTCTGTTAAAATCGACATATAACTCTATATATTGATTTTGAACGCGCATTTCATTTTACCGGGGTCACATACGAACTCTATAAATCCCAGAAAAATATTTTCTAGCTTCGTATTGACGATACGGTCCTAACAAAACTAGTTTCATCGAATTCTGAGACTGTTGGAAAAATGGCCATTTTCCAGTCGATTAAAATCAACTGAAACTGGTCAAACACGTTTTCTTTTGCCGTGCTCATATATTGATTTGAAAAATTATGAAATTTGGAATCTAGCAATAATTTGACATCACGGACCCAACAAAAGTGGTTTCGTCGAAATCCGAGGTCGTTTGCAAAATTCCCATTTTTAAGGGCCTGAATTCCATAGCGACTATTCAGAATTATCAACTGGACATATCTATTGATTCCCGCTATGAAATCTCGATTTTTCGGATTCGCTGGAAAGATATTCTCAATTAGATCCTAATGTTTTTGGTTTTGCTAAAATCCGGTTTATTTTGCACCCGGTACATTCAATTGAAGTTTGAAATCGAATTATCGAACTACCGCGCCATTTTCAATTCTATTTATATTTATATATAAAATATTTATATTCTAACGATGACATATATAAATATATACGTTCGAATTCTATTCAAAATAAATTTTTCATCGATATTATTTAAAATAATCTATTTTAAATGTTCGAAATTTGCTAAAATTGCCAAAATAAAATTTTTAAACTGGCCCGCATTTCCGGGTTGTTACAACCCCACTTCACTGATATGTAGCATAACATCCGTCTTGGTGGTGAATCAAAGCTATAGACATCGATAACCCCTTATCACACGTCCCGCAGCAAAGACCAACTCATGAAGTTAACTCGTTGGTTCCCAACTGGATCCTGAATTCTACTTCCTATTTGGACTACCTTTGCATCTCGGGTTTTGGTCATCATCTCCGGATCGATTCGGCATGCTCCTCTTCACTATGCTTCGGATTGTGCTCCTCGAAGTAGTATTGTTTGTGATCATCCACATCGGATCGGGTCGGATTTCCCCACCCAAGTCGGTTCAGTTCGGCCCCTCCCTGCTCATGCTCAACATCTCGATTCGTGACAAGCCCTTCAGGTCGGATCGGAGGATACCCATTTGGTTAGGGTCATGCTCCATGCTTCAGCTCATGGTTCTCCTATTGGTTCGTAGAAGACATCCTATCCGGTTCGTGATGGCACATCAGTTCGGATTGTGGCACATAGATCAACTCGTGGTTGAAAGCACAGCTCGAAGCATCGGTTCGTGGAATGACGGTCACGATCGGGTTGGAGATGGTGTCGGTTCGTGACACATGGGGGCGATCTGATCCGGTCTCTGTATTTTTCCTGCACTTTGTCCAGCGAACTGTTTGTGCCATTCGACGGCGTTTTCGACCAATCTAACACTTCTAGAAAATCACAGAGCATACCGTACAATCATAGCAACTTGTAGAATTGACCACAAACACCAAAACAATAATTTGATAGATTAAAACAGATCAAACATAGCAAAAATCCCATATTTTCCCTTAAGCATGTTTAAGAAAAACTAATGATAGGCTTTGTAAAACTTAACCAGATTAACCCAAATTTCTAATAGAGGCATAAAACAAAATTTCGAAATTTATAAATATTTTTCCAGAATTTAATCATGTTTAAATTCGCTAAATAACACTAATTACCCTTAATTAACCATAATTAGTGAGGAACTATGCAAATCACTCACCTTTGCTACAAATAAAACTTTAAAAACTGAAACTCCGCTGATTTTGGGCGATCTCCAGCGTCTAATAGCAGCTCTAACTCTGAAATGGTGTTATTTCTCCTTAATTTGCTGAAGATTAGGCTAATACTTGATTAGAAAGTGATTAGAGGTGATTCTAGATGTTGGAGGCCATTGTTAGGGTTAGGGAAATGTAACACCCCACGTCCATTAATGTCACTCACAAAGGGAATGCATTAACTTCCGTGGAGGGTTTAAGTGAATATAGAACAGAAAAATTACAACAAGATAGATAATAAGTTGTACTTGGAAATCTAAAACTTCATTTTATTGCAGCGGAAATTAAACATGTTTGTTACATCATAAAACCATAAATCAGAGTCAAGTACAATATCCATCTTGATAAACAAAACACATAACCCCATTACACAAATAGCCATTACAAAAAGATAACAAGCTGGACTTTAATTCAACGGTCCAAGCATTCCAAAGAGAGATGAAGCAATCCAATCAAACTCCACTAGAGCTGGGCACAACCTGAGGACCTGGAGGGGGAAAAAGGATAGAAATGGAGGGGGTCAGACATAAAGTCTGGCGAGTATGATAATTCTGACAATACTATTATCAAAATAACTAGACTAAGGCATAAGCTGGAGAATAAGGAAATGTCTATTGACTATTAGGTATGGAAAAGCAGATAAATATAACGTCGAAGATAACGTTAAAGGCATACCTAATTACTAACGAATAATTACTACACTGCACCGCACATTACTGCACTGCACCGCACCAGTCAACCTAAAGGTCGATCCCGCTTGCTTCACACAGAAACTATATAAATAGCCTTACGTACCCCTAGCTGACTACATAGGTGCCGTCTGCCCCTATCTCCACTAGGTGTACCCCACTACCCACTTTCGATCGGCTCCCTACTCGTAGATACCCGTGCTGGCCCCACAATGGGGTGTATCACTCCCCTAAAGTGGCAACCCGATACAACTTGAGAATGCACGGCTTATACCTACACGATGCAACAATGTCTTACCTACCAGCCTGGGTCCACACACGCATATGAAACCGGTTGGACTTGCGTTGCCACCGCTCCACGTTTTGGCCTCTTATAGTCAAACCCAGTATGCGTGTCCCGTCCTCGACTTGGGTCGAGCCCACAAAGATACGTTTGGGTTACTGGTTGAAATGGGCCCCCACAAGCTACCCACCTAAGCTTGTCACCATTAGTATATCCCACTTAACCCTCTTAGTCATGTTCATTTACATGTGTGTTTGGTTAAGTCTTACTAATCGTATTTCACATGCCACTAAAGGCACCCACTAGATTCCTCATGCCACCCAAGGCACCTACTTAACCCCCATGTCTCACCTTACATGTTTATCTGGTTAAGTATTTCTTAATTCATTCAGGCCATAACTTCATAAAGACCTCTCACATTAGACTGGTATTTATGGCAGCTGGATTTGCCGGGCGGGTCCGGGAAGTCTTACACCATAAAAGAGTCTAACCTCGTGTCTTTACAACTGTTATGCTTTAGTTTAGGCCTAGGACCTCTTACATTGGGCTGACATTTGTGACCACTGGATTTGCCGGGCGGGTCCGGGCAGGTTTACGTCACAAACGAGTCCAACCTCGTGTCCTAAGCATTGATTATCACTTATAATCTTTTACCCCAGTTTTAATAATTCCCTATTCAAATTATTAATTAAACTCCAATTTTAATGATGCCCATAATTGACTCAATTATGGTCATCCACTCATGGCATGAAAAATCATATCAATTGAACCCTAACTTCTTATTATTAAATCCTTAATATTACCCCTACCCCACGTTTATACGTTCGCTTATTCAACGCAGAATATACGTAGACTCGAATAGTCTAACTTAAAGCACAAAAATAAATTATCACAACATACAGACAATTAAAATGAATCTAATCATAATAGGGGTGAAACTTGCATAAATTACACATGTTAAGGATCTAAAGGTGTCAACTTGTCACAATTTACATGATATGATCATAACCCAAATTTATGTATAAACTTGCATATGGGGTTTTATGCAACATAATGATGGTGTGAACTAGCATAGAATTTCACATATGTCATAGCATAATTCTAGATGTCATAATAAATGTCATGGCATATGTTCATAACTTTTACTAATCAACCTAAACTTGCATATGTGACTTGTCATATAGATCAACATAACCCAAATAGTATCAACATTATGATTTGATTAACATGAACTAATTAGCATAGATAGTAACATCATGGCTTTTTAACATGTAGGATTCATCACAACTTAGCATAGAAACTCTCAACATACATAACATCATCATAGCATGATTTACAACATATAGGATATGATCACCACATAGCATAGGATTTATAACATACATGATAGTATAAGGTTTACAACAACATATATGACAATTCACATCATCTACTCATAATCCATTCATAACTTAATCTAATTAAAATAATAATAATCTTGTTAAGATCATCATACTCACAATTAGAAGATAAAGATAGCCTAGATTTTCTTTAGAGTTGAGTAGAATTAGGTTTTGATTAGCTTTTCTTCCTTCTTAGTTGGCGGCGGCTAGACCGAGTTCCATGGCAGCGGTATGACGGTAGCTAATCTATTTTTCATATGAATTAGGGTGAGAGACTACCTAGGTATTTATAGAGTTAGGATTTATTTTAGACCGTAGATCAATTCAGAACTAACCTGAACCGTTTAATTTTCCAACTCAGCCCTAAAGACACATCAGCAGCTCAGGATTGAGCTCCTTCAAACCCTAGCCGACTGACCAGGTCGACACTATAGTCGACCTGGGGGGGGGGGGGGGAGGAGGTCGACACTAGTGTCGACTCCCCAGTCGACCTGCCTGGGCGGGAATTTTCCCGCCCAGTCTGCTTCTGCACCTTCAGTTTGAATTTTAAATTTCCTGCGAGCTGTTTTGAATTTTCAGAAACTTTCGATGGCCATAACTTCTTCATACGAAGTCCAAATCACGCAAACTCGGACTCTATTTCAACCAGAATTCCGAGACGAACACAATGGCGCAACCTGAGTCCCACAATTCTCAAGTCTGAGATTAGTTATTCTTTAATTTGTGAATATTAATATTAATAGAATTACGGGGTGTTACATTCTCCCCTCCTTAAAGGATTTCGACCCCGAAATCTTCAATTCAAGAAGAATGTATATCCTAACATCCAAACAACCATCTACTCAACCATCAAACACTGGCATCCATTGTCCTTATAGACTTCTAATGCTTTCATGTTTAAATGCACAGTGTGTGTATATGTCCATATCTAATGCAAAATCAGGCGGTCCACTGATTCAGTCGACCTCCTTAATACAAACCATGATAGTGTCATGCGTCCATTATGTATGCAAAAGAACCCTATCGATACATATTATTTCTACATGCGTGCACAACCATTCACCAAAATGCGGTATCCATATGATAGCACAATCATTATACATCCATTTTACTAAATACGTCCATTTATATGCAATATGCAGTATGAAGTGACTGAGCCGATCTAGTGCCTAATAGTGTGTGTATATGCGTCCACGAGCAACCACTAGCAAACACTTGCATCCACTTTGCATCCATCATACATAACATGTCTCAAACACAAGTTTCAACCATAGGGTTATCCTAACTAAAGGTCAAGAATACTAGTGAGAGGATACTCTAAAGATAAGATAAGTATAAGATAAGCGATAAAGGAGAAATTAAAGGACATACCCTCAAAAAGAAAAGGGTACAACGAATGCATCTTCTCTTCCATCTCTCAAGTAGCGTTACTCTCATCATCTCCCCATTGCACTTTGACTAGTCTGACCTCTCGATTTCTCAGCTTCTTAATCTCTGACCCAAGGATGCACGTAGGAGCTCATCGAATCGTCGCATCACGCTCTATCTCCACCTCTCTAAGCAAGTCCGGCTCTACCACCTCCGCGGTCTCGTGCAAGCACTTCCTCAAATGTGACACATGGAATACGTCGTGTACACCACTAAGTCTCTCAGGCAACTCCACTCTATACGCCATCTGTCCAATCTTCTCCTTAATAGGAAACGGCCCTACGAACCTTGGTGCTAACTTCCCAACAGACCCAAAGCGAACAACGTTTCGTAATGGAGACACTTTGACAAAGACCATGTCCCCAACTTCAAACTCGTGATCTGTCCTCCTCTTATCCGCATAAGATTTCTGCCTATCCTGCGCTGCTTTCATCCTCCTTCGAATCAAGTCGACCTTTTCCGAAGTCTCTCTAATCATATCGGGCCCAAGTAAGATCTTATCCGTAGATTCCCACCAACATGTAGGTGAATGACAAGGTCGTCCATAAAGAGCTTCGAAAGGTGCCATGCCAATGCTAGACTGAAAGCTGTTGTTATATGCGAACTCTACCAATGGAAGATGCTCTTCCCATGTACCCCCAAAGTCTAGGATACATAGCCTCAAAAGATCCTCTAGAATACGATTCACCCTCTCGGTATGGCCATCTGTCTGAGGATGATATGCGGTGCTCAAACATAACTGAGTCCCTACCGCCTCTTGTAAGCTTCTCCAAAATTCGCTAGTGAAATTAGGATCGCGGTCGCTCACTATGCTAGAAGGAACACCGTGCAAACGAACTATCTCTCCGACATATACAGATGCTAATCATGGAGCAGTCCTCTTACTCTTCATGGGAATAAAATGGGCACTTTTAGTAAGTCTATCTACTATAACCCAAATCCTCGTATTACCCTTCCTTGATACTAGTAATCCATCCACAAAATCCATCGAGACACTTTCCCACTTCCATAGTGGAACCTCCAATGGGTGAAGCAACCCACTGGGTTGCTTTTGCTCCGCTTTTACTTGTTGGCACACCAAGCATCTAGCGACATACTCGACCACATCCCTCTTCATACCGGCCCGAAAGAAAACTCGCTTCATGTCTTTGTACATCTTGTCCCCACCAGGATGAATGGTCATCTTCGAACGATGTGCTTCGTCAAGAATCGCCTTCCTCAACCCTTCGTCTCGAGGTACACAAAATCTACTATCCCTACGTAACCAACCCTTATCATCTAGGGTATACCTATGGAGATGGCTTGATGACTCCCCTCTTTTGAGCTTTTCTACTAACTCAACCAACTGTGGGTCGTCTCGCTGTGCCTCGCCAATCCGTCCTAAAAGTGTAGGTCTGACCTCTAAGGATGCTAGCAAACCGGGTACAAAGTCAACGGAAGGTCTGAAGTCAAACATCGAAATGAATTCTAAGCTTCGCCGCTCAACAAACAAAGGACTTAAAGATAATCTTTTTATACTTAAGGCATCGGCCACTACGTTACCCTTGCCAGGGGTATATGCTATTTCGAAATCGTAGGACGCTAAGAACTCCATCCACCTTTGCTGCCTTAAGTTCAAGTCCTTTTGAGAGAATAAGTATTTTTAAGATTTGTGGTCAGTGAATAATTCGAATTTCTCGCCAAGAAGATAATGACGCCAAGACTTAAGCGCGAAAACAATAGCGGCCAACTCTAGGTCATATGTGGGGTAATTCTTCTCATGCGCTCTCAACTGCCTTCCACCATAGGCTATTACCCTTCCCTCTTGCATTAAGACTGCGCCTAGTCCTGTCCAACAAGCATCGGTGTAAACAGTAAATGGCTTACTCCCATCTGGAAGTACTAAGACTGGGATTGAAGTCAAAGCTCTCTTCAAACGCTGGAACGCATCATCACAATCTACGTTCCATGTGAAAACTAGGTTCTTCTTCGTCAGGCGTGTTAATGGAGCTGATATCTTTGCGAAGTCTTTGATAAACTTCCTATAGTAGCCTGCCAACCCCAAGAAACTTCTTACTTCGGTAGCATTTTTAGGGACCTTCCAATCTTGGATGGCCACCACCTTCGCGGGATCCACAGCTATCCCTTCTTTGGAAACCACGTGCCCCAAGAACCATACTTCCTTCCTCCAGAAGTGACACTTAGAAAATTTAGCTTTAAGCTTATGCGCTCGTAGGGTCTCTAACACTTCCCTAAGATGTAGGGCATGCTCTTCTTCATCCTTAGAAAAGATCAAGATGTCATCTACAAAGACTACCACGAATTTATTAAGGTACTCCCTAAACACCCTACTCATTAGATCAACAAAGTATGTGGGGGCGTTTGTCAAACCGAAGGGCATCACTAGCCATTCATAGAAACCGTCCGGAGTCCTAAAGGCAGTCTTGTCTATGTTATCCTTAGCCACTCTCAACTGATGGAAACCAGTGTCTAAGTCCAACTGCGAAAACACTGAGGCGCCAACTAACTGATCGAAGAGATCGTCAATCCTCGGCAGTGGGTGTTTGTTCTTCTTAGTAAGCTTATTAAGTTCTCTATAGTCCACACAAAGTCTAAGGGACCCATCCGCCTTCGTGGCAAATACTACTGGAGCACCCCACTCCGATATACTTCGTCTTATGAACCCCTTCTCAAGCAACTCCTTCACTTGCTTATCGAGTTCCCTCCTTTCACGAGGAGCCATGTGGCGTACTGGCAAAGATACTGGTTTTGCATTATCTACAAGATATATTCGAAAATCTATCTCCCGCTTCGGAGGCAAGCCCTTTACCTCCTCAAACACATCCGAGTATTCTCGGACCACTCTAACAGATCGTAGATTTTCCTCAGACGCGTCAAGCGATTCTAAATAACTTAGCATAACAGAATTTATGGGATTACAAAAGATTTTGAGAGTGTTGCCAAGGCGAGTCACGAGCCTAACTACTCTCCTTTCACAATCAAGAACGGCCCCATTTCTAGATAACCAATCCATTCCTAAAATTAGCCCATAGCCCGTGAAGCCCAACACATAAGCATCACTTCTAAACTCAACGCTAAGTATAGAAATTTTCAAATATAAACACATCATGGACAAATAAGCTAAGCCCCCAATTGGATTCGAAACATCTAAGGGATCCTCTACTAAACTGGTGTTTAAGTGCAGTGATTCAACTAACGATGTAGAGATAAATGAATGCGATGCGCCCGAATTGAATAAGGTACGGACAAGATGATCAAACAGAAAAACTAAGCTTTCAACAGAAATGGTTCTACCTCGTTCTTGCAGTGGTGGGACCGCGAGAGCCTGAACTTGTCCCCTTGCCTGCCCTGGTGCCATAAGAGCCTGCACCTGTCCTCCCGAGGTAGACCCTGCCCTCTGCCCCTTCTTTGGGCAGTCCTTCACTTGATGTCCCGCTTCACCACAGTGAAAACAACCAGTCTTCTTTTTCTTTCTGCAATCCTTGCTGAGATGGCCTGGTGTCCCACAGTTAAAGCATTTCTTCTTTCCCTTGCCATTATTGTCTTTACCACCCTTCTTGTTTTACTGTTGTGGTTTCTTCTGATCCCCTTTCTTCTCGGGTGCCTTATTAGCATTAGCGCTTTTCTCCTTGTGCATGAGCGCCATTTCTACTAGCTTCTCAAAGGTGGCCCCCATAGGGATGTGGGTCATAGCCAACCCTTGCAATGGCTCATTCAAACCATTAACGAACCTCAGAGCCTTCTTCTTCGGCGTGTTCACTAAGTTCAAGCCAAACCTTGCTAACTGATTAAATTTGTTGACATATTCTTTCACTGATGAGCTTCCTTGCTTCAATATCAAAAACCTTTCCATATATAGATTTTCTTCCGCCCTTGAGAGAAACTTCGCCTCAAACCTACGTCTGAAATCCGCCCAAGAATCAACAGGACGCTCCCCATTAGCGACCTCCCACCAAAACGAGGCCTCTCCCTTCATGAACCAAGCTGCTAAACGAACTTTCCTCCCTTCTTCTACTTCAAATATTTCTAGCAATTCCTCCACCTCCTTAAGCCAATCTCTAGCTTCCACAAACATTTCTGACCCTTGAAAAGGTTTTCCGCCCATAGCCTTGAATTCCTTGCATGTCTTTGCTAAAGTATCTACGCGAGGAAGAGGAGGAGCAGGTGCAACTGGTGGTGGAGGAACATTGGTTGGACCCGCAGTGGCCCTAGCCTCTAATAGCCTCCTATACCATCCTGGTATCGTTACACCATCCGGAACGTTAAGATCTTCAGCCATGCTGAAACGAAAAAGGAATGATTCAAAATGGAGAATTCGAACGATAAAGATAGATGGCTATTGGGGATTGTGTTTTTCATAAAAACTTTCCTCTTTAAAGTACTCATTAAGACATGTTTTTGAAAGCACTTCTTCCAAAAATACTTTAAAAAATAGTTTTTCTAAAAAAATTATCTGTTCTGGTAACCTTAAGCTCTGATACCACGTGTAACACCCCACGTCCATTAATGTCACTCACAAAGGGAATGCATTAACTTCCATGGAGGGTTTAAGTGAATATAGAACAGAAAAATTACAACAAGACAGATAATAAATAGTACTTGGAAATCTAAAACTTCATTTTATTGCAGCGGAAATTAAACATGTTTGTTACATCATAAAACCATAAATCAGAGTCAAGTACAATATCCATCTTGATAAACAAAACACATAACCCCATTACACAAATAGCCACTACAAAGAGATAACAAGCTGGACTTTACTTCAACGGTCCAAGCTTTCCAAAGAGAGATGAAGCAATCCAATCAAACTCTACTAGAGCTGGGCCCAACCTGAGGACCTGGAGGGGGAAAAAGGATAGAAATGGAGGGGGTCAGACATAAAGTCTGGCGAGTATGATAATTCTAACAATACTATTATCAAAATAACTAGACTAAGGCATAAGCTGGAGAATAAGGAAATGTCTACAAACTATTAGGTATGGAAGAGCAGATAAATATAACGTCGAAGATAACGTTAAAGGCATACCTAATTACTAACGAATAATTACTACACTGCACCGCACATTACTGCACTGCACCGCACCAGTCACCCTAAAGGTCGATCCCGCTTGCTTCACACAGAAACTATATAAATAGCCTTGTGTACCCCTAGCTGACTACATAGGTGCCGTCTGCCCCTATCTCCACTAGGTGTACCCCACTACCCACTTTCGATTGGCTCCCTACTCATAGATACCCGTGTTGGCCCCACAGTGGGGTGTATCACTCCCCTAAAGTGGCAACCCGATACAACTTGAGAATGCACGGCTTATACCTACATGATGCAACAACGTCTTACCTACCAACCCGGGTCCACACACGCATATGAAACCCGTTGGACTTGCGTTGCCACCGCTCCCCGTTTTGGCCTCTTATAGTCAAACCCAGTATGTGTGTCCCGTCCTCGACTTGGGTCGAGCCCACAAAGATACGTTTGGGTTACTGGTTGAAATGGGCCCCCACAAGCTACCCACCTAAGCTTGTCACCATTAGTATATCCCACTTAACCCTCTTAGTCATGTTCATTTACATGTGTGTTTGGTTAAGTCTTACTAATCGTATTTCACATGCCACTAAGGGCACCCACTAGATTCCTCATACCATCCAAGGCACCTACTTAACCCCCATGTCCCACCTTACATGTTTATCTAGTTAAGTATTTCTTAATTCATTTAGGCCATAACCTCATAAAGACCTCTCACATTAGACTGGCATTTATGGCAGCTGGATTTGCCGGGCGGGTCCGGGCTGTCTTACACCATAAAAGAGTCTAACCTCGTGTCTATACAACTGTTATGCTTTAGTTTAGGCCAAGGACCTCTCACATTGGGATGACATTTGTGACCACTGGATTTGCCGGGCGGGTCCGGGCAGGTTTACGTCACAAACGAGTCCAACCTCGTGTCCTAAGCATTGATTATCACTTATAATCTTTTACCCCAGTTTTAATAATTCCCTATTCAAATTATTAATTAAACTCCAATTTTAATGATGCCCATAATTGACTCAATTATGGTCATCCACTCATGGCATGCAAAATCATATCAATTGCACCCCAACTTCTTATTATTAAATCCTTAATATTACCCCTACCCCACGTTTATACGTTCACTTATTCAACGCAGAATATAAATTAGACTCGAATATTCTAACTTATAGCACAAAAATAAATTATCACAACATACAGACAATTAAAATGAATCTAATCATAATAGGGGTGAAACTTGCATAAATTACACATGTTAAGGATCTAAAGGTGTCAACTTGTCACAATTTACATGATATGATCATAACCCAAATTTATGTATAAACTTGCATATGGGGTTTTATGCAACATAATGATGGTGTGAACTAGCATAGAATTTCACATATGTCATAGCATAATTCTAGATGTCATAATAGATGTCATGGCATATGTCCATAACTTTTACTAATCAACCTAAACTTGCATATGTGACTTGTCATATAGATCAACATAACCCAAATAGTATCAACATTATGATTTGATTAACATGAACTAATTAGCATAGATAGTAACATCATGGCTTTTTAACATGTATGATTCATCACAGCTTAGCATAGAAAATCTCAACATACATAACATCATCATAGCATGATTTTAACATATAGGATATCATCACCACATAGCATAGGATTTATAACATACATGATAGTATAAGGTTTACAACAACATATATGACAATTCACATCATCAACTCATAATCCATTCATAAATTAATCTAATTAAAATAATAATAATCTTGTTAAGATCATCATACTCACAATTAGAAGAGAAAGATAGCCTAGATTTGCTTTAGAGTTGAGTAGAATTAGGTTTTGATTAGCTTTTCTTCCTTCTTAGTTGGCGGCGGCTAGACTGAGTTCCATGGCAGTGGTACGACGGTAGCTAATCTATTTTTCATATGAATTAGGGTGAGAGACTACCTAGGTATTTATAGAGTTAGGATTTATTTTAGACCGTCAGATCAATTCAGAACTAACCTGAACCGTTTAATTTGCCAACTCAGCCCTAAAGACACATCAGCAGCTCAGGATTGGGCTCCTTCAAACCCTAGCCGACTGACCAGGTCGACACCCAGGTCGACACTATAGTCGACCTGGGGGGGAGGTCGACATGGTAGTCGACCGGGGGGGGGGGGGGGGGAGGAGGTCGACACTAGTGTCGACTCCCCAGTCGACCTGCCTGGGCGGGAATTTTCCCGCCCAGCCCGCTTCTGCACTTTCGGTTTGAATTTTAAATTTCCTACGAGCTGTTTTGAATTTTCAGAAACTTCCGATGGCCATAACTTCTTCATACGAAGTCCAAATCACGCAAACTCGGACTCTATTTCAACCAGAATTCCGAGACGAACACAATGGTGCAACCCGTTTCCCACAATTCTCACGTCTGAGATTAGTTATTCTTTAATTTGTGAATATTAATATTAATAGAATTACGGGGTGTTACAGGAAATGTTTTAGGGGGTTAGGGAAATGTTTTAGGTGGCTGAGAAAATGAAAATAGATCGTTTTCCTACTGTTCTCAGCCTCCCCATAACCGTAATCCCGAAATGGGTTATGGGCCCTCTTGCTAATCACCCTAATTAGGCCCGTTTAAGCTGTTTTTCACCTTCTAAACCTTGTTTCAGCCATATATCTCAAACGGTGAGTCCGTTTGGCTAATGTGACTACTCTACGGAAAGGTAAACCATCATCCAAATCTAACGGAAGTGGGTTTAGGTCAAAACTCCTTACCAATCAAAAGTAATGGTCGAAACAAGATCAGCTAAGGGCAAAATGGTCATTTAAAAATCAGCAAAAATCATGAACATGGGAAATGACCCCAATGTCGTCTCCCAAAGTTACATAACCATACGACTTCGCATGAGAAAGAAATAATTATTCTACGATCCTCTGATGCGTAGAATGCGGGTCGTTACAAACAGAATATAACGTAGTATACGTTTTGCAGAATAAAAATTGCATAATTCAAATTACGGAAACTAGACTGAAGAATAAAAATTACATAAAAATAAATACAGAAAACAGGCTATTGTGGTGGGTACTGGGGGGCATACTGAGACGGATATTCGGGGGGATTCATCTTAAACTGCCTGTATCAGAGTGCTTGCTTGCGGACCTCGATTTCAAAATACAACCAGTTTGATGCTTTGTCATCAGGAAGAACCATGAACATATCTTGATTATCCTTGCTTGTGAGAATTGATGTTGCGTGGGGCATGTCAATACCATCAAATGTTCTTGCATGGTCTATTGCATGCTTCACCAGCGGAATTTCAGTAGAATGTGGGCTTGCGTTAGATGAGGTAGAATTACTAACATTCGTAGATGGATTTGAATTTGGACTGTCATAGTTAGAACGAGCTTTCTTTCTCAATTTCCTAGAGTGTATCATATCAATAATTTCTTCTACCTTTGAAGATGTTTCAGTTCTTCCTCTTCTGCCAGACCGAGGTCTAAATGAAGAACCTGCACCCCGTGGTTGGTTGGGAGGCTCATGAAACGATTGTTGAGTCTGGATGTCTTCTAGTGGCACTTGAGATTCATCGAAGAATATAGTAGGTTGTACAAACTCAGGTGTAAGCGCCATAACCATTTGCAATGCTATTGCTGAAAATTTTCTTCAATTTGGTCAAATTTTCTATTGGGCACGTCTTGTACTTTAACACCATATGGTCGTTCTTCTAAACAGATGTCTAAATTGTGAACTTGTAGATGAAATATAGTACTAAACTTGTAAAATACAAAAAAAAATAAGTTAAAATGTTTTATCACCACTCGATCACCCCACCAACTTTCGCTTCCACTGACTGTTCTATATTTAGGATCCCAACCGGCGCCCGTTTTCTCATTCAAATTGTGCCATACAGTCCATTTCTTCTTATAAGCATCGTATTTAGCCGTCACTTGTTCAGTAGAGACTGGTATCTCAGTCGGTGATGTAACTAAGGACTCGTTCAAAGCAGCTGCAATCCTTTTGTGTATCCCTTTTTTGTTCTTTCCAGCAGCTTGGTAAGCATAAACAGCTATACGGAGAAACTCTGAAGTTGCAAACGAAGACCACACTTTCGGAGGTCGATGAAATGTTGCTTTCAGACGATTTACTTTAGCCATTATAGATGAAAATTTGTGGTGTTTGAGGTGTGGATTGTTGAAGGAAATGGAGTGGAAAGAGGTTGATTTTGTAAGTTAGGAAGAAGAAGCCGTTACCAAATTTTTCTGTTGGCGTCCTACTCGCGTCGAACGCGTCGGATGCTAAAGCTTGGTTTCCAACCGTTAAACTAAACTAGGCAAAGTGGTGGGTCCCACACTAGATGCGTCCAACGCCAACGTAACTTGGCTCTTTCAGAAATCAAACGGTACCTCAATTAACCTGAACCGTCCTTTATCTCCATTATTTCGCATGCCATAATTTCTCTCTCCATAATTCTGTACGCTCACCTTTATCTTACTCCATCTTATCCAAAAAAAATAACAAAGTGAAATAAGTACTCTCCATCATCGAAACTAGTTCTTTCTTGTAACAACAAAATCACTGCCTTCCAGATGATTCTACCATCCCGAGTTTGTTGCCGAACATCTTGATGTTGCAGCTTGTTCCTCTACCCGATGTTACATAAGTGACTGCTTGTTCCCAAAGGCTGCATATAAACAACGAAATAAATAATTCGATTGTAATTATATATATAAATGTTATGTTAACTTGCGAACTAAGTAAATGTGCAGTAATGATTAATGGAATGTTGACATTATACAAGGCTGCCATATAATTGTTGTTAAGTTCAACAGTAGCCAGATCTAATTGAAGCTCCAACTGAAAGGTTCAAAATATTGGAGCGTCTCTTTTGGCAGCAGAGTGTATGTATTAATAATTAAGGCTGTTGCTAAATGCAAAATCAAATTAGTCAATGCAGTTTGCAAAAATTACTGCACTGTCCTTCCTACTTCTATGGATAAAGTCACCGTATAACCTAGATTTTTGTGTAAATATTTAAGGTAATTTTTATTCTAATCAATGGTTTTAATAAGTTAACCCACCATTTTACTTTAATAAGTTAATCCACAACTATTTTGTAAGTTAATCCACGAGTGGATTAACTTAAAGATTTCACACTATCATCTTCTATAAGCAATGCTGCATTCGAATTATTACCGATTAGTAGTGGAGCTCAGCTTGTAACACTGTGTTGATGAGATAATTAATATGAGTTTTATTTTGAATTTTCTCAAATCTGATATTGTTCCAACACTTATTCTTCATCTTTCTATTTAATATTTATCCTATCATATCCGAATTAGCTTCAACTAGCCACTCGTCATCATCATAATCATTATTTATTAGTCTTGAATAAAACCTTTGATTTCCTGCAATTTCCTTAGTATTGTAACGACCATCTCTCTCATCAAGATGTAAACGGCTTCTCTTCTCAGACATTTTTCTATCAATTTTTTAAGATTTCATAAAATAGCTAACAACAATTATATGTAATGATGGTGATATTAAAAAAAATACAATTTTATATACAATTAATCAACTTCAAACAAAAAATAAATTACTGTTATTACTATGAATTAATCCACTTAAACTTGGATTTAGATGGTAGGATTTCAGAAACAAGAATAGGTCGCAAACCGCAGAGAAAAAGACTGAAAAAAGGAAAAATACGTACGGTTTTTTAACGTGGATACACTGATTAAAATTTAAATTTTACTAAAAGTCAATGATCCTATAAAATAAGGTGGATTAACTTACTAAAACGTTGGATGAGAATAAAAATTACCAATATTTAATACTTTCACTGCATAATCTATGTGTAACCTAGTTTTCTATGTAAATATTTAATATCTATTTTGTAACCTCATTTATAAATATTCGTTTTCTGTGTAAGCATTTATTAGGGTTTCTTCCATTTAATACACATAAAGGATATAATGGTAATATACTAGTATGCATTGAGTAAACTTGATTTGCATTTAGCAATCATGATAATAATTATGTGGGTAAACATGAATTAGAATAGTAGAAGCAAATCATATTCATTTTTATCAACGCATTTATTTTGGAAATTGTGCCTTTGGGTTGAAGCAATACGTATATTGTATCGAACTGAATTGATAACTATACTTAAGCATAATGCATATATTTCAACAGAATGATGCTCTAGTCGAGCAACGTGCATGCGTGATATATGATCATATGGGAATTATCGTCACCAACCATGGCATGGCATGAGAATCTGCTTGCATGTGGGATGTCGATCTAGTGTCTAAATTCAGGTTCTTTCACTATAAATTGAAGACAACAGGATTCAGGAAGTTTATAATCCTTTTTAAAAAGACTACTCCCTGCAGTTCATATTATAGGACGTTTTACGAAGTTTTTTGTTTTTCAAAATATAAGATGTTTTTACCAATAATAAATTGTATCTACTTTACTAGCTTTCCATGAAGTGTTACTGTTGGCTCATATGAGTAGGCAGCTCCTTATAAACCGCAAAAACTATTTTTTTTATACTTAAAAATAGAGAAAGTAACTTAATTTTGCATGAAAAAAGGAGCCAACCCACTAAAAAGAAGCATTTGAATTTTTTTCTTAATTCCCGTACAAATTTCTAAAACGACTTATATTTTGAACCAGACGGAGTAATTAATAACTGGTGTGCTAGATTTTATCATCATTGGAAGGACAAGTATACCATGCCTGGTGTTAATACTCATGCATACTGCCCAATAATGTAATTGGGCATCCATGACATGCAGAGAATTACGCTCAAGAAATAGTGGAATTACATCAATATGTCATTTTCTGCTTTTGGAACTGCGTCTGTATACTTTTTTATAATGCATTTTGAAATTTCCCTAGTAATAATTTTTTCAAGAAACAGAAAATGAAAAAAAAAACAAAGAATAATGCACTAGTGATGATAGTTTTGGAAAACAATATGGGTAAAGTCCTAGACCATTGTACACTTTCTGTACACAACTTATACAGAATACAAGAACAGAATGGTACGACTTAAGAGGATTTTTCACCGTTGAAATGAAACGACTGTATAGACTCGAAAGATAAGAACAAAACTACACTGACACCAAGCACAACATAAAAAGTTATATGAACTTGAAAACATGGAAGGTACCACTGAATTTTATTGTCAAAACACAATATAGTGCATACACAAAGACAAAACAATCTATAAATAAGGAAAACTTGGAAACTGAATAAAGATATGGTTTGTGGAATCTACAGTTATTCCTCTAAAAATAGTTTGCATTTTTATTTCATTATTATTTGAATTCAAGCACCACAGGTACACATGCGACACAATGCAATCATCCCTCAGCTGCAGGTTTCATCTTGTCGATTATTGACATCTAACCTATTCATTATAATAGAAAGTTAGCAATATTATAATGTGATGGTGCCAATATATTTGAACAAAAACAAAATAATACACTTGGATTAGCATATAATAAACATAAGATAATACTTACTATATTACCTTATTATCCATAGTTGAAAGGATAGATTTTGCTATCATGACCCTCTCCCCCACATGTTTCACATTTTTGCTTTTTCTTACTACTAGATAACTCAATGGGGCTTTTAATTATTTCCCTAACACATCTTTTTTCAGTCTTTGGTCATCCTTTTGCTTGTGAAACATGTGGATCCTGAATTACCAAAGGTATTTGATCATTGTTAGTTACATACTGTGCATTTTCTTCTTCTGCCTTTTGCTCATCAAGTTTTAATTTATTCATCGCTCACTCTGGTGAAAAGCTCTTTTATTCCATCCATCACAATTTTGTATAATATTTTAGATTTCGATGCAATGCATGAAAGTTGCATTGCTCTTTGACATATATGACTAAGCCGAAATGCTTCGCTAGTCGCGGATTGACCTTCATACATAAAATCATCCATAATCCTAAATGAATTAGCCACCGTTGTCCATCTTTTTAAAATAAAATGAGAAGGTATCTCGAGGACTTCCAGTCTGGAGATTTCTTTTAATACATGTCTACATGATATTCCTTTAAATTCAAATAGATGGCATTGACAATAGCCTTCATAATTGCATACATTCATTTTCACAAGAAAGCTTTCGTATTCACCAACTTTATAAGATACAATATATGTTGACATTTCTTCAGTGGTTTCATTCTCTATAGATCTAAACCCGAATGGAATCTCTAATCTGTTCACAAAACTTATCCAACATATTTCGAGTGTATATGCTTACAACATGTTTTAAAATCAAGTTGTTTTCATCAATGCTTCTTTTTTTATGTTCGGAAACAAAATCCTCGTCAACTTCTCGTTGGACAATATTGTGCAATGCTTGATCATATCTAAAAACAAATTCTTTAAATTTGTTGTCCTAGAGACAAACATATTTAAAAAAACTATTAATCCCTTCACAACCTGTAATGTTCATTCCAGCATAAAAGGTCGAACGATGAAGCACAAACACCCAAGACTCACGTTGTTCAATTTTTTTTTTTTTTTGCAACCATTGATTATTTTGCAATTCATATTTCTCTATTAATGCTTTTCATTTATCTTCAAAATCTGATATTGTATATGTGAAATTCAATCAACTTTTAAGATCATTCTTGAAAGGAGATTTTTTGCAATATATATGAGGCAAGTTCCCTTCAAAAAATTTCTTACCATGCCACAGACATGGACGATGTCAAGTGTTAGGGAATACCTTTCAATAACCATAGTCATTGCATGATCTTGATCAGTAATTATTGAGATTGGATGATGATCTCCCATTGCTTCGAGTCAGGTTGTAAATAACTAAACAAATGTAGGCTCTGTTTCGTTTCATCGCATAACAGTGCACATCCAAACTGAATTGTTTGACAATGATGGTTTACACCAGGTAATGAAGCAAATGGCATTGAATACTTAATGGTGTGTCAAACATAACCATATCTCCAAAGTTTTGGTATGACATGCGCGGTCGTGCATCTACCAAGAAAAAGTTAGCAGCACGCCCTTGTTCGTCAAGTTGAATTGCACAATAAAATTGATGATTCTCTGTCTCATTTGAAAATAACTTAATATATATTGTGCAGCGCCCGTCTCAAATTTTTTAAGTCTAGCAGACATCAAATGGTTATGCTAATCCTTTTTGATAAATCTGGCAGTATTCCACCAAAAATTCCAGGAATTCTAGCTATTTGCAAATTATGTTGTTGGAACACTTCAGTTAAGTCTTTTGCAGCAGATGACATATTCTTGTTAGTTCGTAATTGGACTCTTTTTATTGGAGACAAATGGATAGTTATGCTCTCCATTAAACTTTGTTACCAACCATTTATTTGTCATTTCGCTATAAAGAATTCTCATCATTGTTTGGCATCTACATTTGATGGCGTTGGTGCTTCTAGATATATGATCAATTCTAATTACATTATCATTTTTATGAAGTGTCCCCGAACATGAAAAAACTAGACAAACCAAAGTTACTTTGTCAACATGATTAATAGTTTTATTTGATGACCGAACACGAATAGCAAAACCTTTTTGTCGACCTTAATCAATATAATAGTTTTTCGTCTCGTCTAAGTTATCAAAACTCATTCCAACATATGCACTACAAGAAATGGGGCAGTTAGCGACAACAAAAAACCATCAACGACCCTCACCAGCCATCGCCTGTTGTCGCTAACTGCCATCACCAAATACGTGGATGATAGGCAAATATCGTCGAGTTTAGTGACGGCTGTGGTCTCTAGTTTAGCGACGGTTAGCAACGGCAAACATGCCATGTGGACAAATAGTTGGATTTTCTATAGTCATTACAAGCCGTCATTGACCGTGGGAAAATAGGCAATCATTAGTCGTCACCAACCGTAGTAATAGATGGTAAAATAGTCGTCGCTAATCATCGCTATTCGTAGCAAAACTGTGTAAATTCCCATTACTAACTGTCACCAACTGTCACCATAAAGGACCTGAAATCCGTCACTAGCCGTCATTAAACTGTAACATTTTTTGACTTCCAGTAGCTAACAAGTCATCAATCCATGCCAAATCAAACCCAACATATCCATAACTCATATACAATCAATTTCACATTCCATCGCCTCATTTATACTCAAATTCACAACAATAAATGCTATAAACCAACATAAATGCTATAAACCAACTCATACACGACTACTTAGCTAATAAACGATAAATATAAACAATAAACAGTCCAAAAACCGACATATAAACAAACCATCATCGTCTCCATAAACCATCACAAAGAACTCAAGTTCATGATCAACAAGTAGTTTATATTTACAAATCAAGTCCAAAATAAAAAAAAGGACAAGTACCTACTCATACTCCTCCTTGTCGTCCTCGTTCTCTTCAGTAGGCTCACTCGGCGGCATTACCTCATGCTCCTGAAGATATGCAGCAATCCTCTCATCCAGCACGGTCTCGAGCTTGTTCTTCTGAAAATCCTCCAGAGCTACAACCTACTGTCGAAGCATGGCGATCTCCTCCTCCACCTCCTCTTGGAGCCTCATATAAGTGGTTTGAGTCCCCGATATCTGCAATTATTATATTATAAGCGTGTATGAGATAAATGTATTGTAGTTCATTAATTTTCAAATATCACTCTCCATGAATAATGTAGTTCAATGGTATGTCATAAATTTAAAGTAATTATTCATGCTATTATGAGATAAGTTAATATTTCATAGAGAGTGATATCTGTTTACGTGGATTGAGCACCTAAGGACATGAATTAGTAGTGATCATAATTAAACATGTCAGTATGGATTTGAGTATATATATATAATAATAATTAAGTATGTCAACACGTTAAACCTTTAATAACATTTGGATATGTTTAAATCCTTTATTAAAATGCTTTACCTCTATGTTTCCAAAACCAAAGCATCTACTCCTGGTAGGCTGGTCGATGATTTTGTTCCAAATGCGATTGCACTCCTCCACATTCGGTTCGTAACCTAACTGCACCACTCGAGCATTTAATGTCGTCGAGTATTCGTGCTGCGATAGAGGACAATTATGGAATACATTAAGTATTCAATTTCAAATTAACAATGTGAGATACAAATTATTACAAATGCTAGCCATCACTCGACGGCACTTAGCGTCCTTCCAGGCATGTAAGGTGTTATCCTCCTTGTCGGTCCGCTCGATAGTGTGAGTCTGTGTAAACACCTCAGCAAGTGTAGGCTCCCGATGGAGAGTCGACATCTGAAATGATACAATATATATTTGGAATTTATCAATACGATTAAAAAATGTTTAGAACTATCTGTAAATGTGATTTATCGTTCGTACCAATTCGCAGCGATGCTAGGAGAAGGACTTAGATCCACCCCGATGCAAAGCGGGATTTTTGAGCATGTTTGCTCGGTTTCGCTCTGAAAGCTCCTGTATATGTAATTATATGATTAACTGATTGATATACAAAGTAGAAATAAAAAATAAGCTTAATTAACTTACCCTCGCTGCTTCCATAGCCCACAATTTATGGAAATCGCCGTAGTCCTCCTCGCTCATCCATTGAGGCCTCTTCCTCGCTGCTTTTGCCTTGTATACATTGTCTGAATAATTTTTACTTATCTTTTGGTTCCATGCGGTGAGGAAAAGATCCATATATTTGTCTCGGACCCGTACAA
Organism: Allium sativum; assembly: GCA_030737875.1. NCBI lineage: Eukaryota > Viridiplantae > Streptophyta > Magnoliopsida > Asparagales > Amaryllidaceae > Allium > Allium sativum. The sequence continues at coordinate 21,310 of JASFAX010001640.1, read as the reverse complement.
CAACCTATAAATTAACAAACAAACCATATTAAATATTTTATATAATTTTGTAAATGAGAAATATATTTATACTTACAAGAACCTCCATGAGGATGGCATTCCTAATCTGCATAGGAATATCGTCCCAGTGGTCCCATGCCTGTGTCCACATAGAGATGTATGAATTTCTAGACACAGATAAAACAACATCTCCAGGAATAATATCAAACCCCTTGCAGAAAGTACAATATTAGCATTTAATAAGTTTTGAATGCTAAACATTTACGAAATTAAAAACTTACCCTACGGAATTGGGTACGAGCTCTACGACCGGACATAAATCTAGTGTTATACCGCTCGCACCTGGCTCTGAGCTATGGGTAGGTCGGCGTCTAAGAGCCATATCTGTCACAAACATATTATTTTGTGTAATAATAACACATATATCATTAAGAACATCCATCATCAAATAAAATCATATAGCATATATTATCAAATGCAACTACAATACCCATTTACATAAATAAAGAAGAACCAGATAATAGTCCACAATATTGCCTTCATGGTAAAGTAAATGTATAGATGATAGTAACACATCATATATGTAACGACCCAATGATTTTCGGCCCCGAAAATCGAAATAAATACAATTTTGTATCTCATGCCGACCTTCCAAGCACCAAAAACATAGGAACTTTATTAGAAAGAAATTAGAGGGTGAGATAGAAAGAAAGGAAGTTAGAATAGAAGAAAAAGAAGAACCAACACAACATAGAGTCTCACATCGTAGTGGAACAAAATATAATACAAAGATAAATCTTTATTGAGAGCTTTTAAAAATACTTACAATATCAGAGTACATCAACATCTATGGACAGTTATAATAATCTGCCCCATACACAACACACAACGGAATACACATAATATATATGATACATATGAAATTCTCTAGATCGCCTCCGGATTTCACAGCATCCAATAACCTTGACCTGTACACCTCGGTCTAACCCGAGCATTACAAACACCTGGTCAGTCTGGCGAACCAGAGTGAGAAAACACACCAAGTTTTACAGTATCATCCAACTTGATTTTAAAGTTAATATATTTTCGAAAGAAAAGGATAACCGTAAGAACAAATCCACGCATAAATACGGATGGTTTTTACTTGTGATAACCTAAAACATTTTTGAAATCAATATCTTTTCTGATATTATAATAGGTTCTAAATACAAGTAAATAACAATCTAGCGGAATGCTTGCATCTCACGCTCCACATACATAGTATAAAATCAAAACCGCGGGCACTTATTGGAAATTGGATTTCGACAATGACAAGGTATGGAATCACCTGCCAATAGTGTATCTCTAAAGGGGAGTACATTGGGTTCAACAAGAACGTCTTGCAACCTGGCCCACACATGACCGACCACTCATTTCGCATGAGTGTATCGAATGTATATCACAACGGTTGGGCTCAAACCATAGTTTCCCGAAAGGGACAACATCGAAATAGATTAAAGAAGGAAATGAAATTTCTCTAGATAGGTGATTATACACCTTAATGGGAGCGACCCATATAGCCATGCCTTCTGCCCGATTTTTGTCATTTCCCGGTTGATGAGGCTTGAGGATTAAATTATCTTTTGGAACATCTGACCACCATTCACTTTGAATGCCACATCTCAGATCCGTCAGATATCACTAATTGATGTCTATAAAAATATGCCTTCTGCCCGATTTTTGTCATTTCCCGGTTGATGAGGCTTGAGGATTAAATTATCTTTTGGAACATCTGACCACCATTCACTTTGAATGCCACATCTCATATCCGTCAGATATCACTAATTGATGTCCATAAAAATACTCTAGTCATTAAGCTATGAGAAGTGCCCCTCTCCGCAATTAATAGAAATACATTTGTAAAAATCAACGTACGCGATCCCTTTGGTATAGGAATCACCTCATGGATCAGTAGCGAGAAGTCCTTGCAAATCCGTAGATTCCAACCATGACAGAACCACAGTTTATCTTTGGTTGCAATCTTAGAGATTATTAGCGGTTTTTCTGTTTTATGAAGATCTGCGGTCTTCAATGCTCCATCTCGATCATCTTCTGATATCTCCACGTATTTGTTGGTCGGAATGGTTTTTGAATATAAATTTGATCCCGATCTTTTCGTACCAACAATCGTATTGGATAGATTTGATAGTTGGTTATCTAACTATCAAAATAAACAGTGATTCAATAATGAAAATCCAATGAGTTCACTGGTTCAGTATTCAGCATCACTTGGCCTTTTAATTTAAACATATGTAAATTTAAAAATCTTGAATATCTCGATATTACGAATCTAGTTTTCTGCTTCTTATTTAACATAAGATTATTCTTTGAACAAATTCATTTTATTACTTTGGAAAATCCTATATCATATCCAGTTTTCTATTTTCACTTTCAAAACATTAGCCACATTATTATCTAATATTGGAAAATCCATTCAACCTATTACTTGTAAAACAACATTATGAAATTTGTTTTATTTCATTACTTGAAAATAATAATCCATGCTTATTCTTATAGAATAGAAATCAACTTTACGTTTCCTTTCCAACTCGAAAATATCGTTATAATTCACGCAATCCCCTTTTATTTCCCTTTTCTCTTTGGAATCCTTATCATATATATTTTCCAAATCTTCATCAAAAATGTTGCATTATTATTTTTCTAATGAAATAATAAATTTTTACTAACCCCTTTTACCATTACAACTAATATCATCCTCAGATAATCCTGAAGTCGTTCAAGTTGGGGTATTTTAATTACCTCTCAGACCTTGATCAACAACGTTCCTATCTTAAGATTTATACCAGCTGTAATCCAAAAACCAATCTTTCATTCTAATATCAATACAAATTACATTTAACTATTTTATTCAAAATACGGTTTCATAAACCTTCTTACCTTTTTGAAAATTTCTTCCTCGGATATAATCATTATTTCTTAATTCCATAATTAAACAATTTCTTATAAAACACCACTTTTTAACTCTGCCTCTTTCAACACATTTATTTTATAACTCGAATTTGTTACAAAATCCTATGACCTACTTTTTTTTTAACCAAATTCACTTTCAGCTATTCCTTTTCAGCAATTCCTTTTCAAATCCATTCAACGATTCTTGCTTTGGAAATCTTATTTTGATTCGCCTTTTTTACTTAATCCTATTATTAAGTAACGTTAATGTCAAATTAACGCTTTAACATCTTAAAACTCATTTATATAACCCTGGTTTATTATAAACCCTTTATCTTAATTTCCTTTTACTTAATTTAAATAATTAAGTAACATTTATTTAAGCTATCATATTCACTTAAAATTCTCTTTATAACTTCGTTATAAAAATTCGGGTTCTAAATATAAAACCCGTTCATAACTCCTTTCACCAATCAATTAGATTCCATTTCAGCTTCGATTACTTTTTAAATGAATTTTAGTTAAAATTAAATATCCTATATTATTATTAAAATAATGATTTACTTCAATCATTAACTACTGTAAAGTAGTTAATTTCTCTATTAACTGAAATAAATGGTAAATCCTTTTAAAACCTTATTAAACTTAAAAAAATATTCATTAAACTATTTTATTAGGTTAATTCAAAACAAACTAATTTAATAATCAACTCCAGTTAAAACGGTCGACTTTAGTCAACTCAAAACACGGTTATCTCCTTAACAAATCCCCATTTCGTTCTCCCTTTAAATTAATTAAAAATATAATTAATTTAAATAATTCCATTTAATTGTTTCTTAAAAAAACAATTATCTAATTTTAAATTGTTAGGTTAATTTCTAATCACTTGTTTATAAATCTGATTAACATCAGAATTTACTTATAAAATCAATTAATAATTAATTATAAACTTAAATAAATAAAAATAAATATTTATTTCGTTTTAATAAACTTTTATTCAAAATAATATATTTAAAAATCTATCTCAAGTTATAAAATAAATTTTATAACTTCAGTTTTATCGAATCACCTGACGGTAAATCAATATAAATAAAACAATTTATTTTTAGGCCATTCACTATCGGTTACTCAACCAATATTGCCTATTGTTTAAAACAGAACACAGGTTGCATTTCAGTTAACTATCAATAATCAAATCAATCACCCAATCAGGATAGTTCATATATTGATAATATGAAAATAAATGATCTTTAATATATTTGAGGAATCCCGTTGGATCCCTCCAACCTGTTCTTCTCTGTATTCAAATTGGTTATTCAAATCAGATCATTCAATTACATTTAACTGATAATTTCTATAACAGTAAATAACAACTATTTAACATAAATCAATTCACGGAACAATTCAAATAATTAAACATACTTATTTTATAAACGTGACCAACAAGGTAAGTTACCTTCATTGGATCCAATCGTTAAAATAACGATTTGGTATTTCACTGAAATTAAACAATAGTTTAATTTCATCGGTTAAATCAACAAATAATATAATTAGCAAACAGTCAACCATTAGCAACCATAACACACAAAATAAAAACCCAATTTGTATAAAATATAAATGGGAAGAACTAAGTGAGTTTAACTCACCTTGTTTTGATTTATCGTTGAAACGGTTCGATTCAGTTCAGTTAAATTAAAAAACTGTTTAATTTAACGAAAAATTCTTATTGATTCCAATTGCGTCCATTCATGTTCCAAAATGTAGTGCTTGTCATCCTGATCATAATGCAACTTGGTTTGTCCAATTCTGTTTACTGAATCCAAAATCATTATCAATATAGTTTCAAGGTATTAATTAAATAATTGAACTCCTTAATTGGGTTTAGTTTAACTAATTACTTTTGATTATCAGTGTAACCAAGCCGATATTCGTTCCTCACTGTTTTGTTCTAGTACACTGCTCTGTCTCCTTAATTTTGTTCCCTGTCATGACACATGAATTATAGTGTGACTCAATTAATTAACTACTTACTTATAAAATTAGTTAAATAAATTACTTAGTTAACATTTGAAATAATTACTATCCTCTAAAACAAACCAGGTAGTTGACATATACATCGTTCCAGTTCTTTGTTTCACGAATCCCATCCCGTTCGTTTCCTATATAAGCACATACAGACAATAAAAATTATCGTCGTTAATTATTAATTAATTAATAAATAAAGTTAATTATGTTACGTTAAACCATACTTAGGCCGTTAGTTACCCCGTAAGCTGTCGCCCTTTTCATTTTTACGCAAATTGTTCGCAACCAGCCGATAGTTCCTCCTTTCCTTTATGTAGTTTATTCACGCACGAACTTGAGCCAATCATCAGCTCGTCGTGCTCCATTGCCGGTACCGGAGTCTGATCCAGTGGTGTTGATTTATGCACCAAAGCCTTCCCTTCGATTTTCCATAAACCCCGGCCTGCACAATGTCCTAAATCGCTGCCAGTTCGCATCCAAGAATCGGTGACCTCGAGGTGATTTTTGGTCATCTCCGAGCTCCAGAATAAATCGTAACCGATGAACATAAAGGTCTCCAGGAGCTTGAGATATCTGTAGTTGGATAATTTTGATATTATTGAGTGGATTTCGAGAAAGATGCGGTGAAAGATGGTGAAATATTCATCGTTTAGAATATGGTGGAGGCGGAACCTACTTTGACCACGCGAGACAACTTCTAAGGGTTTTGGCTGGCTTGTATTTATAGTGTGGATGTTTAATTATAATATTATTTTATGGAACTCCACGGTGAAGTAGAACTTAAAAATTGCTACATACGACCTCCGTTCTCGACCAAGAAATGTAATCCCAGTATAAAAAAATATTCCGGATCTGATGGGATAGATTTCGTTCGAATTACGAGGTCGTTTGTGAAAAGTCCTTTATAATTATCGATGAAAAATCAAGCGTTTAAAATCCCTAAGATTACAGAAAAATCCAATAAATTTGAAACCTTGACATTTTACTAGACCTCTTCCTTACGAATCCAATGAAATTTATTTCGTTCAAATCGGAGTTCATTTGGCCAGTCGTTTATTTGTTTAAAGTTACCCCTGTCTGAACTGACCAAAATAATATAATTGATTAGGGAGTTTAACGTTGCCACGATCAAACGGTAAGTCCAATTGACAAAAAAATTGAAATCTTACAATAATTAATTAACACAAATCCAACGACACCAGTTTTGTCGCATTCCGAGACTGTTTCCCGGTACGCTATTTTTATACACACCACAATGCCATTTTAGACACCAAATTACCCGGTCTTCAAAAATAACAAACTATATATCTATCCTAACTCTAATCGTCGATACAAACTCAATGGAATAGGTTTCACGGCTTAATTCGATCGTCTGTTCAAGTTAGACCCAAATATCCCTTTATTAAATTAAATTAAATTAATTATGCGCTATAGAAAATGAATGGGCGTTTATGACTACCGTGGTCACATACGACATCAGCTTGGCACGTAATTCAATACTGTACAATAATTTAACATTATGATTCCAATGAAACTAATTTCATCGAAAACGAAGACCGTTTGCAAAATGGCTATTTTAAAAGCCTATAATTAAATAAAAAATTTTCATAGCGACTATTTTAAAATTTGATTTGGCCATAAATAACAATCTATAACACGAAATCTGAATTTTTCTCTTTCATATGAAAATTATAATCAACACAATTCCAAATTTTCTTGTTTCACAGAATTCCGACTTATATCGGATCCTGTATATTCAATTGAAGTTCAGAACTCCATATTACGAACTTTCACGCCATTTCGAGCTCGTTTTATAATTATACAAATATATAACGTTAAAAATTTGTTTTAATAACGAATTCAATATTAAAATCCATTAATATTCCAAATATAATATTTAAAATAATAATTTAAATTAAATATTTGGCTGTCAAAAATCTGGGACGTTACATTCTTCCCCCTTAAAAGAATTTCGTCCCCGAAATTACGAAGGTAAGAAAAATATTACGAACCCATTTATTTCCAAATCCAATTTATTATAAATCGGAAACCAATTCAATACCACATATAAATATTTTAAAAAAATCAAAAATTTCCAACACATTAAATTCTCGGAAAAATTCGGCAGAATCTCCCTTGTACGGAGTGACATCTGCGATATCGTAGGAACAAATAATATATATACATCGACCCACACGGTCGTAAAACAAAGTTAAAGCCCAATTTTTTTTTCGCGTAGGCATACCTTTTACGAGCACTATTAACAATACTGGCTCAATGTATATGTGATTTACTCAACCAATATCAATCTACCTAGCCATATGGCACCTGTACTTAACTCAATTCACATATAAGTAATAAATATATAAAATTCTAAAGTAATATTTCCCTAATCAACAAGTATATCTACATCAATTCCAAAATAAAACAGATAACATCAATTCTTTATCAAATACAGGGTTAAATCATAAATTCCTATTCATATGTAGTTTCATTCTAGTTTAATCATAGCGGAAATTATTCTTTAGTTTATAATTCACTTAGCTTCATTAAATTGTTGATTATTCTATTCAAACAAACTATCATCCAATAATAAACAATTCACAATCAACAACCAAATCAATTGAATTTACATTCAATATTAGTATTTACATTCAATATTAGTATTTACATTGGTTTATCGCAATTGGACATCAATCAGTTAACACTCGATTGATTTCTATTTGATTATTATTTTATTTGTTTAATTTCTAAGTTCCAAATCTGTTTTATTCAATTTCGATATCATTATTAATTTATTTACACTTAACCAAGTTAAGCTTCAATTCAAATTTTCAATCCAATTTTAATTCCATTCAGATCAATCAAACACACTAATATCTAAATAGTTTGATAAAATTATTTCTTTTTTATACAGAAATATAATTCGGGTAAAATTATTTCATTTGTCCTCTTTACAAAACAATATTGTATCCATTGCTAGTTCAATGCTTCTTAACACTTGAACCGATCCAACAACACATTACAAAACATTTGTATATAAAATTTACAAATAGGTTTTCATATATATACACTCAATCTCGATCTAGGGTATTACCAACCCTAATTACTCGATAGAGATGGGGTTACTCACAGAGCCAAGGTTATTACTAAACCAATAACTCTGATACCTCTGTAACGACCCAACGATTTTCAGCCTCGAAAATCGACATAAATACAATTCCGTATCTCATGATGACCTTCCAAGCACCGAAAACACAGGAACATTATTAGAAAAAAAATTAGAGGGTGAGATAAGAAAGAAAGAAAATTAGAATAGAAGAAAAAGAAGAACCAACACAACATAGAGTCCCACATCGCAGTAGAACAAAACATAATATAGAGATAAATCTTTATTGAGAGCTTTTAAAAAGATTTACAATATCAGAGTACATCAACATCTCTGGACAGTTATAATAATCTGCCCCATACACAACACTCAGCGGAATACACATCATATATATGATACATTTGAACTTCTTGAGCTCGCCTCTGGATTTCGCAGCATCCGATAACCTGGACCTGTACACCCCGGTCTAACCTGAGCATTACAAACACCGGGTCAGTCTAGTGAACCAGAGTGAGAAAACACACCAAGTTTTATAGTATCATCCAACCTGATTTTAAAGTTAAAAATTTTTCAAAAGAAAAGGATAATCGTAAGAACAAATCCCTGCATGAATACAGATGGTTTTTACCTTACGATAACCCAGAATTTTTTTGAAATCAATATCTTTTCTGATATTATAATAGTGTCTAAATACAAGTAAATAACAATCTAGCAAAACGCTTGCATCTCATGCTCCACATACATAATATAAAATCTAAACCGTGGGCGCTTATTGGAGATTGGATTCTGACTATGACAAGGTATGGAACCACCTATCGATAGTGTATCTCTTGAGCGGAATACACAGGGTTCAACAAGAATGTTTTGCGACCCGGCCCAACTTGACCGACCAATCATTTTGCTTAGGTGTATCAAATGTATATCACCAACGGTTGGGCTCAAAACACCGTTTCCCGAAAGGGAAAACATTGAAATAGATTAAAGAAGGAAATGAAATTTCTCTAAATAGACGATTATACACCCTAATGGGAGCGACCCACATAACCATACCGTCTGCCCGATTTTTGTCATTTCCCAGTTGATGAGGCTTGAGGATTAAATTATCTTTTGGAACATCTGACCACCATTCACTTTGAATGCCACATCGTAAGATCCGCTAGATATCACTAATTGATGTCCACAAAAATATTTTGGTCGTTAAGCTAAGAGAAGTGCTCTTCTCCGCCACTAACAGAAATACGTTTGTAAAAATCAACGTATGCGATCTCTTTGGAAATACTCTGTCAGACATTCGTCCATATAAGTCATCCAGGAATAGGATGAACCGAAGGTACTCTCCTACTGCATCCAATATAGGAATCACCCCATGGATTATAGCGAGAAGTCCTTGCAAATCCGTAGATTCCAACCACGACAGAACCACAGTTTATCTCTGGTTGCAATCCCAGAGATTATTAGCGGTTCTTCCATTTTATGAAGATCTACGGTCTTCAATGCTCCATCTCGATCATCTTTTGATATCTCTATGTGTTTGCTGGTTGGAATGGTTTTCGAATGTAATTTCGATCCCAGTCTTTCCGTACCAACAATCGTAGTGGACAGATTTGATAGTCGGTTATTTAACTATCAAAATAAACAATAATTCAATCATGAAAATCCAATGAGTTCACTGGTTCAACATTCAATATCACTTGGCCTTTTAATTTAAACATATGTAAATTTAAAACTCTTAAATATCTCAATATTACGAATCTAGTTTTCCACTTCTTATTTAACATAAGATTATTCTTTAAACAAATTGATTTTATTACTTAGGGAAATCCTATATCATATCTAGTTTTCTATTTTAACTTTTAAAACATTAGCCACATTATTATCTAATATTGGAAAATCCATTCAACCTATTACCACAACGTTATGAAATATCTTTTATTTCATTACTTGAAAATAATAATCCATGCTTATTCTTATAGAATAGAAATCAACTCTACGTTTCCTTTCCAACTCGAAAATGTAATTATAATTCATGCAATCCCCTTTTATTTCCCTTTTCTCTTTGGAATCCTTATCATATATATTTTCCGAATCTTCATCAAAAATGTTGCGTTATTATTTCTTTAATGAAATAATAAATTTTTACTAACCCCTTTTACCATTACAACTAATATCATCCTCAGATAATCCTGAAGTTGTTCAAGTTGGGGTATTTTAGTTACCTCTTAGACCTTGATCAACAACGTTCCTATCTTAAGATTTATACCAGTTGTAATCCAAAAACCAATGTTTCATTCTAATATCAATACAAAATTCATTTAACTATTTTATTCAAAATACGGTTTCATAAACCTTCTTACCTTTTTTAAAAATTTCTTCCTTGGATATAATCATTATTTCTTAATTCCATAATTAAACAATTTCTTATAAAACACCACTTTTTAACTCTGCCTCATTCAACACATTTATTTTATAATTCGGATTTGTTGCAAAATCCTGTGACCCACTTTTTTTTTTACCAAATTCTATTTCACCAATTCCTTTTCAAATCCATTCAACCATTCCTGCTTTGGAAATCTTATTTAATTCCCCTTTTTTGCTTAATCCCCTTATTAAGTAATGTTAATGTCAAATTAACGCTTTAACATCTTAAACCTCATTTATATAACCCTAGTTCATTATAAACCCTTTATCTTAATTTCCTTTTACTTAATTTAAATAATTAAGTAACATTTATTTAAGCTATCATATTCACTTAAAATTCTCTTTATAGCATCGTTATAAAAATCCGGGTTTTTATAACATTAATTAAACACATATTTAAAGTATTTAATTAATCCAGGTTTTAAATAAATTAAATTAACTAATTATATTTATTATATTTAAATATAATATAATCGTATTATATTTAATTATATTTTTATTATATTTAATTAAACAGGTATTATATTTAATTAATTCAAAATCCGTACATACCCGACAGTCCAACTTTGACGTCAATAAATACTCGAAACTCATGTTATAAATTACATTTCACAATATTTACGCTTTCAGAACAATTTATTAAATTTCAAAATAAAAATTATTTTGAAATTTAATAAATTGTTTTGAAAGCGTAAATATTGTGAAATGTAATTTATAACATGAGTTTTGAGTATTTATTGACGTCAAAGTTGGACTGTCGGGTATGAAAGGATTTTGAACTTATGTTAGCTTTTATTTGATAATTCGTTATAGTTCAAAACTACCACAAAGCGATTTTTAAAGAAAATTGATTTTGATATATTTCAAAGTCTACTTCATGAAATCTAAAATTTTCTTTTCCACTACGGAACTACAATCCAGCAGATTCGTAAGATTCTTGTTTCATAAATTTTAAACCTTTATTTTATCATATATACTCATTCAAAGTTCAAACTGAAAAATTACGAATTGCCGCTGTACGACGAATTCATTTTAATTATATTCAATTCATAATTTATTTAATTAATAACGTAAAAATAATGGTGTTTGTTCTTCTTATTTTACTTAGAATTTAACATTAGCACTAAACTATTTTCAAAAATTTGTCATTACAACGACGCCATTTTGTAGCACCGGAGTAAAGTATATGCATTGCCTCTCTCCTGACTTGGCTTGCACCATTAACAACAATTTTATCCAATAATGTATATACCAACAACTCCTTTAACAGGATTACCAAACCCATATACAAGAATTTCAGAACCATAGCTTTTAAATAGCTATATCCAACAACATATATACCAATCCCGTATCCAACAGTTACCAAACCCATATCCAATAATGTATATCAACTAAATTCACAAAATTTATTAATCGATAATCATGCAATTAGCATTTAAAATTAAAATCTACTTGCCTATATTATAAATTCAATATCAATAATTGATTATTATCTATAAAGTAACGGTTCACTAACATATACATACACACAAAATCAACTAACATACAATATTCACCGATAAACAGCTAAATCCACTACAAGGGTTTCAGTCATTACTAAATCAACTACATTAATTCAACAATCATTATATGATTACATAACATATACATTTAAATCATTATTAACTAATTCATTCATGAAATTAGGTTAGAAATTATATACCATAGAGAGGAAGCAGCAATCACTTGTTTAGAGGGAAGGAGGCAGCTCAGGACGGTCGGCGGAGTCTCGGGACGGCGGGCGGCGCTGGTGAACGGCGGTGGCTAGCAACGGGTAAGCTAGCTTTTTCCTTTTTTGAATTCTCGATGGTGAAGAACGAAATGGGAAATTTTCCTATAGGGCCGCGGTTTAAATCTTTTTGGGCAACGATTAGCGACGGCTAGTGACAGCCGCTTTTTTAGTCGTCGCTGGTCGTCGCAAGCATCCGTAATGAATATCATGCTTTTTAGTAGTGATGGTTCAGTCAAATTAGCAGTACATTTTTTGGTGATGAAGATGAACCAATAATTTCATGGGTTTCTCCTTCTAGTGCAATGTCAATGATTTCATCCATGCTTGCTACTAAAATTCACCAAAACTATTATATGTCAGTTAAGTAGGAAAATGACAATTACCAAAAATGAACTGTTGTCTTATGGTCTAATGGAGCAAACTGAGTTTATACGTCTATCAGTCAATATGACAAACGAATGTAAGAACATTTCAGAAGAACCAGATTAAGTACTCATTCTACATTTTAATAACTGTGATCTACATCAACCAACCAAATGTATTCTATGGTAAAATGTAACACGTGAAAAAAAAAAGATTTATAGCATAGATTGATTATAGTATATCAATCCGAGCTATAGCAAAATTTTTGTAAAAACATAAATTACAGTTCTCAAATAAATCCAAATTTAGGAACTGAAGATTAACCAAAACAGAATATATTACAAGACAATGATCATTTATTAAAACAGAATGGATAAAGAGAACTTAAAATCAAATCTGTGTGCTGATTAAATTCAATCTGAGCATAAGAAACATCTGGTGCAGCAACGAAGACCTAACGTTGGAAGAAGAAAATTTGCGATCGTGAATTCCTGACCAGACAGTGCATTGAGAGGAGGAAAGTAATATGTGCATGATAAGTTAGAGAAAGAAGAATAAATAACGTTGGGAAGAAAAAGGATCCAATTAATCTGAGCACGATAAACGGAAGGGAGTCTATGAGGTGTGAGATAGTTGCAAAAATTGACGACTATGATTAATTAAATCAGAGGTTAATAAATTGTGTCATTGAGCGTGTTTTAATTTGAGTCCATATAGACGCTTATATATATATATATCAAATAATATAGGGGGTATACTCTTTTATAAAATTTATTTTTTATAATTTGATATTATAGTGTTGTTCTAGTTTCTTTATAGCAAATTTCTAATTTTTTATTTTGATACCAAATAATATAGGGGGTATACTTTTTTATAAATAATATAGGGGGTATACTTTTTTTATAAAAGGGTAGTAGAGAATACAGATTTTTGTAAGATACAGGTGTTATTTATATAAGAAATGCTATGGTAAATGCTATTATTTGTCATAAGTACCATATGATTATGTTTAAGTGTTATTGTTGTTCTTTTTGGTAGCATTTAATGCTATCATTTCTTCTTTTAGTAGCATTTTAAAGTGCTAAGTTGACTTAGTGTGTGTGTGTATATATAATGACTTTTATTATATTTTCTCCATATATATAACCTGCTATGATTTTTACTGTATCTTCTAATAGTATATATAGTAACATTATAATTTGATTATCCATTTTTAAGAAACCTTAGTGGCAGCTTGTAGGTTTTTACCTAAGGGTGCACTAAGTAAAATCAAAAATAGAGAATTAGGAACTCTGATTATGTGAGTTGGGAAGCCTTCTAACTTTTTATTTTGATTTTGTGTTTCTTTTACCAATCATTATATATATCCATATCATGATAAAATTCATTATCAGTAGAATAATCTAAAAAATTGTCAAATTTTTCTATTTGTTTTTTGAGGACTTCTCTGTGTTTTTCAAGGGATTGCTTAAAAGTTCTATCGCTTATTGGTTTTGTTTCTCTTGAACTGTTTATAGCAAAGGTTCTATTAATGTTGGTTATGACATATTCTAGTTCCATTTCAGTGTCATCGGTTAGGTCTATCAGTTCTTTAGTATATTTGCTTTTAAAAGCAGTTGTTATTTCAAGTTGTTGATTTTCATTTATTTCCATATTTTTCATTATGTAGAATAGTTTTGATAAAAAAAATTCTTCTAAATGTTGTTCTAGTGCTTCTATTTATCATAAGACTGTCTTGGTTTTTTGTAGAAAATTTCTTTATGGAAAACTAAAGCTGTTTTTTGATTTGCTTCTTGAATAACAATCAAAGCTTTCAGGAATAATCAGATAAGTTTCTATAACAGTAAGTTCATGTCTGACTGTTTTCATCAAATGTTTACTTAAATCTTTAATATTTTTACTTAAATAAAATCTGTTTAAAAGGTTTCATTTCTTATTACCAGAATACCTTTTTCTTAAAACCATCCTCACCTTGTTGCTCTCATCTTATTTTTTTCCCCTAATAATTTTTGCCTAAGTGGGTACTTTTTTAGATTAAACGAGCTTATGACTTTTAGATTAATTGTTAAAAGAGATGTATAATCTCAATATCATGTGTCAAATTAACAATATTCATAAAAAGATAGTATTCAAGCATATATATATATCTTTAGCCATAGTTATTTAGCCAGAGAAACTTTTGAAAAATAAAAATTATTTTGAAATTTAATAAATTGTTTTGAAAGCATAAATATTTTGAAATATAATTTATAATATGAGTTTTGAGTATTTATTGACGTCAAAGTTGGACTGTCGGGTATGTACGGATTTTGAATTTAAGTTAGCTTTTATTTGATAAATTGTTATAGTTCAAAACTACCGCAAAGCGATTTTTAAAGAAAATTGATTTTGACATAATTCAAAATCTAGTTCATGAAATCTAAAATTTTCTTTTCCATTACAGAACTACAATCCAGCAGATTCATAAGATTCTTGTTTCATAAATTTTCAACCTATATTTTATCATATATACTCATTCAAAGTTCAAACTAAAAAATTACGAACTGCCGCTGCACGACGAATTCATTTTAATTATATTCAATTCATAATTTATTTAATTAATAACGTAAAAATAACGGTGCTTATTCTTCTTATTTTACTTAGAATTTAACATTAGCACCAAACTATTTTCAAAATTTTGTCATTACAACAGCGCTATTTTGTAGCACCGGAGTAAAGTATATGCATTGCCCCTCTTCTGACTTGGCTTGCACCATTAACAATAATTTTATCCAACAATGTATATACCAACAACTCCTTTAATAGGATTACCAAACCCATATACAAGAATTTCAGAACCATAGCTTTTAAATAGCTTTATCCAACAACGTATATACCAATCCCATATCCAATAATGTATATCAACTAAATTCACAAAATTTATTAATCGATAATCATGCAATTAGCATTTAAAATTAAAATCTACTTGCTTATATTATAAATTCAATATCAATAATTGATTATTATCTATAAAGTAACGGTTCACTAACATATACATACGCACAAAATCAACTAACATACAATATTCACCGATAAACAGCTAAATCCACTACAAGGGTTTCAGTCATTACTAAATCAACTACATTAATTCAACAATCATTATATGATTACATAACATATACATTTAAATCATTATTAACTAATTAATTCATGAAATTAGGTTAGAAATTATATACCATAGAGAGGAAGCAGCAATCACTTGTTTAGAGGGAAGGAGGCAGCTCGGGATGGTCGGTGGAGTCTTGGGACGGCGGGCGGCGCTGGTGATCGGCTGGCAACGGGTAAGCTAGCTTTTTTTTTTTTTTTTGAATTCTCAATGGTGAAGTACGAAATGGAAAATTTTCCTATAGGGTCACGGTTTAAATCTTTTTGGGCGACGATTAGCGACGGCTAGTGACAGCCGCTTTTTTTAGCCGTCGCAAGCATCTGTAACGAATATCATGCTTTCTAGTAGTGATGGTTCAGTCAAATTAGCAGTACATTTGTTTGGTGATGAAGATGAACCAATAATTTCATGGGTTTCTCCTTCTAGTGCAGTGTCAATGATTTCATCCATGCTTGCTACTAAAATTCACCAAAACTATTATATGTCAGTTAAGTAGGAAAATGACAATTACCAAAAATGAACTGTTGTCTTATGGTCTAATGGAGCAAACTGAGTTTATACGTCTATCAGTCAATATGACAAACAAATGTAAGATCATTTCAGAAGAACCAGATTAAGTACTCATTCTACATTTTAATAACTGTGATCTACATCAACCAACCAAATGTATTCTATTGTAAAATGTAACATGTGAAAAAAAAAGATTTACAGCATAGATTGATTATAGTATATCAATCCGAGCTATAACATAAATTTTTGTAGAAACATAAATTACTGTTCTCAAATAAATCCAAATTTAGGAACTGAAGATTAACCAAAACAGAATATATTACAAGACAATGATCATTTATTAAAACAGAATGGATAAAGAGAAATTAAAATCAAATCTATGTGCCGATTAAATTCAATCTGAGCATAAGAAGCGTCTGGTGCAGCAACGAAGACCTAACGCTGGAAGAAGAAAATTTGCGATCGTGAACTCCTAACCAGACAGTGCGTTGAGAGGAGGAAAGTAATATGTGCATGAGAAGTTAGAGAAAGAAGAATAAATAACGTTTGGAAGAAAAAGGATCCAATTAATCTGAGCGCGATAAACGGAAGGGAGTCCATGAGGTGTGAGATAATTGCAAAAATTGACGGCTATGATTAATTAAATCAGAAGTTAATAAATTGTGTCATTGAGCGTGTTTTAATTTGAGTCCATATAGACGCTTATATATATACCAAATAATATAGGGGGTATACTCTTTTATAAAATTTATTTTTTATAATTTGATATTATAGTGTTGTTCTAATTTCTTTATAGCAAATTTCTAATTTTTTATTTTGATACCAAATAATATAGGGGGTATACTTTTTTATAAAATAATATAGGGGGGTATACATTTTTATAAAAGGGTAATAGAGAATACAGATTTTTGTAAGATACAGGTTTTATTTATATAAGAAATGCTATGGTAAATGCTATTATTTGTCATAGGTAGCATATGATTATGTTTAAGTGCTATTGTTGTTCTTTTTGGTAGCATTTAATGTTATTGTTTCTTCTTTTAGTAGCATTTTAAAGTGCTATGTTGACTTAGTGTGTGTGTGTGTGTATATATATAATGACTTTTATTATGTTTTCTCCATATATATAACCTGCTATGAATTTTACTGTATCTTCTAATAGTATATATATTAACATTATAATTTGATTATCCATTTTTAAGAAACCTTAGTGGCAGCTTGTAGGTTTTTTCCTAAGGGTGCACTAAGTAAAATCAAAAATAGAGAATTAGGAACTCTAATTATATGAGTTGGGAAGCCTTCTAATTTTTTATTTTGATTTTGTGTTTCTTTTACCAATCATTATATATATCCATATCATGATAAAATTCATTATCAGTAAAATAATCTAAAAATTGTCAATTTTTTTTTGAGGATTTCTCCGTATTTTTCAAGGTATTGCTTAAAAGTTCTATCGCTTATTGGTTTTGTTTCTTTTGAACTGTTTATAACAAAGGTTCTATTAATGATGTTTATGACATATTCTAGATCCATTTCAGTGTCATCAGTTAGGTCTATCAGTTCTTCAGTATATTTGCTTTTAAAAGTAGTTGTGATTTCAAGTTGTTGTTTTTCATTTATTTCCATATTTTTCATTATGTAGAATAGTTTTGATAAAAAATTCTTCTAAATGTTGTTCTAATGCTTCTATTTATCATAAGACTGTCTTGGTTTTTTGTAGAAAATTTCTTTATGGAAAACTAAAGCTGTTTTTTGATTTGCTTCTTGAATAACAATCAAAGCTTTTGGGAATAATCAGATAAGTTTTTATAGCAGTAAGTTCATGTCTGACTGTTTTCATCAAATGTTTACTTAAATCTTTGATATTTTGTACTTAAATAAAATCTGTTCAAATGGTTTCATTTCTTATTACCAGAATAGCTTTTTCTTAAAACCATCCTCACCTTGTTGCTCTCATCTTATTTTTTCCCCTAACGATTTTTGCCTAAGTGGGTACTTTCTCAGATTAAACGAGCATACGACTTTTAGATTAATTGTTAAGAGAGATGTATAATATCAATATCTTGTGTCAAATTAACAATATTCATAAACAAATAGTATTCAAGCATATATATCTTTAGACATAAGTAATTTATCCAGAGAAACTTTTGAAGAATGATTCTTACATTGCTAATGGTTATTTATCCTTTCTTCCCTTAGCTTTGATTGGAAGTTTTAGCTCTTGAACATTGAACAAGACTTGGACGCCATTAAAAGGAAAAAATTAAAGATAATATTATTGCAAACTCGATAGAGGATTACAATGATATTTTCCGATGCTTTCTTCGGAGGCCTTGCATGCTTTTATAGCCTTCATAGAAAGTTTTCACCGGCAAGTGTGGGTGATATTCCCACTTAGAAAAGCATTACAGAAATAACTTACATATGCTCGTAGGCTCAATAATTCATGCTAGTAAGGTACAAAAGTTTGTGATAGTGGCCTAATAATTCATACTAGAGGCCAGCTCATAAAGCATAGTCATTCATTTTATAGGTGGTTCCAAATCTTTAGTGCCGAATCTTCATAAAGTCTTATGTCTTTATCCATCTTTTTAAGCATATATTTTTATAGGTTTCTCTGTTTCCTGACAATCCTTCATATCAATCATTCAAATCTTCGGTGTTGTATTATGAAGCTCTATCTTCTACTTTAATTCTGGGTATCTTTTTATCATTGGCAATTATATTTGGTTTAGTGTGATATATATCAAACATCTTAAACCTGGAGATGAATTAGAGTATATTTTTACTGATGTATGTCTTAATAATAGGAGTTTCAGAGGCTAAGATATAATCTCCATTGTCTATCCATCATTGATTTATCCCAGCTTTATATTCACGGTACCATTCATATGCACTTTATTCGAACATCTTTGTAACACCCTGTATTTCCTGTGGATATTAAAGTAACAAATTAAAGAATACTTAATTTTAAACATGGGAACTAAGGGAAATGGGTTACGCCATTGCGTTCGTCTCGGAATTCTGTTTGGGATAGAGTCCGAGTTTGCGTAAATCGGACTCCATATGAAGAAGTTATGGAGTTCAGAAGATTTCATGTTTAAACAGAAAATATATATAATAATTAAACATCTCAAAACCAAGTTCAAAATCCGAAATTCAAGCAGAATTAGCTAAGCCGGAAAATTCCCGCTCAGGTTGTTGACCCCCCCAAGGGGAGCCGACATAGGTGTCGACCCCCCTATAGGGATGTCGACATAGGTGTCGACCCCCATATATGGGAGTCGACCCCTGTTGGCTCAGATCTGGCCGATGACGTGTTTCGCCAATTGTCGCTTTCTGATTCGCTGTATGATGTGGTATTCTGCTCTGGACGATTCTGATGACTTCTAGACTGATCTGAAGGCTCTAAATCTCCCTATATACCTATAAAAAGACCCAGAAACCTGTTGTTTTCTCCACACGAATTCATAAGCGTTTATATGCTGCTAAAACCTGAAGTGACCTAGCCTCCACCTTAATCAATCAAATTAGAGTTTTCAAGTTAACAATCAAAGTCTACATCAAAGGAATAGCTAATCAAATTCAGAAATCGGATCCTAGAATTCAAGGCCATTCTATAAATTGTAAGTTCATATTACTTTCAGAAATAAAAGTTAATTGTGATTCTGACATTGTAATAAATCTAAATTTGAGATTATGCCTATTTCTATTTGTCTTTCTATATCCATTGGATCTATCTCATTTGATATTATTATGTCCATTCTTTGTCTCTACTTTCCTTCTTCCCTTTTTGTTTCTATAGCCAGGCTACTGCTTTCCTGAGCCAAATCTCATAAGAGACGAACGTTCGTTGGGAAAATTGGGCATAATATATATTTGGACATGACCAGCGCTAAAATTGGGAAAAATATACGATTTGGACATGACCAACGCTAAAATTGGAAAAAGAATTAAATTATGTGTAATTGGGCATAAATGATTTGTAACAGATTTGAGGACATAACACATGTTGTATTTAAAACATAAAGTGTATCGAACATATACTTGAGATTTGAGGCATAAAGTATATTGGACATATGACTTGGGACTTGGGGCGTAAATTGAACTGTAAACATGTAAGGCATAGTACACGTTGTGGTTTAAGACCAAAAATTGGGGCACCTATATATGATAGTTTATGACTTGGAAGAAGGAGATTATTGTGTATAGTGATGTATGGCTTAGGCATGAAAACCTATAGTAAGATAGGGATAACTATTAAATGTGAACACGCCTATATTGGGATTTTGGGTAATTGGCATGCACTGTAATTAAAGGCTATAAATTTGGCATAGTTTATACTGTGAATCATGATTGGGGGTTTTTGGAGAATATTTTGTACAGTGCAATATGACTAAACCTTAGGGCATGCGTTATATTGTGATTTTTGGGCATGACTATTATTGTAAATTTGGGAAAATTGGGTGTAACTTATTTTGAGTAATATCTTGAATTTGAAATTGTGAGGCATAACTTGCAAATCAACTTTGTTGAGGTATAACTTGAGAATTGGAACATGGCTAGTTTTGTGAATTTGGGATAATTAGCATATAAAATCTAGACTTGGACATGTATGGTAAATATGCTAAAAGATAAACATGCCTAACCCAAGATTAGATTGAGTTGAGTGTAAAACTGCCCGGAACTGCCTGACACATCCAGTAACCGCCTGACACATCCCGTAACCGCAACAACACCTATCTAATGTGAGAGGTTAGTGCATCATGCCCAAGAAAAACCCGAGGTTAAATTGAGTTGTGGTGTAAAACTGCCCGGAACTGCCCGGCACATCCAGTAACTGCAACAACATAGATCTAATGTGAGAGGTTGGTGCATTACTAAATCAATTAATGCTAATGAACAAGACATGTTAAGAATGGTGGGGTTAAGTTAACTAAGGAAACACTTAACCATTATAACATGTTAATTAGACAAGAAGATGGGGTTAAGTAAATTTAGAACACTTAACCGTTATAAC
>JASFAX010001639.1:0-49695 GCA_030737875.1 Allium sativum | reverse complement strand
AGGCTGGTAGGCAAGTTGCTAGCGTTGCGAGTGTTTTGAATGTTGATAAGACCGAGGTTTAAGGAAGTTTTTGGGATTGAATTTCTTGGTACCTTGTTCGAAGCTATCCGCAAATGGATGTCTCATTTCTGAACCTAGAAAAAGGAAAGTGCAAAATTTTAGTACTTAAATTAGAGAGTACTGGAGCAAGATACAATGGGCTTACGTAGAGCATTGGGAACATATGGCATAAGTAAAAGAATTTGCTTGTGAATGTCTAATGACGAACCAATCCCAAGAGGCTCGTTTAAGAAAAGTCTTATGTCTGCGGCTGTTTTTCCAGGAAGAGGATTTCGGGATGAATATTTTTCAGCTTTAGTCTTCACAGCTAATATTGTTGGCTTTGAGGTCAAAACATCAACTTGAATGAGATCATTGGCCGAGCTAAGGTTACCAAAATCCTTAAAAGTCTCTGAAATACCTTCTCCTTGACTATCTTGAATAACAAGATTTTCATCGCGATTCTCAGTACTCAAGTTACCCTTAGAAGTTACTCTAGTTTCTTCAAGCTGCTTAGTTTTCTCCCTTGGATCCGGAATAGTTCTCAAAGTATTGTCTTCCACTTCATCCTGTCCAGTTTCTCCTGTAGGGCCAGGGCGATGCCTTCGTTCTCAAACTGTTCGGATAAAGTCATGAGGCTTTTACCCTCACATTGGGCGCTTATTCCTCGAAAGAGACCATATTAGATTTGGGAGGAGTGTTACTGCTTCCCGTAGGGTCAGAGCACTTCTTTAGACTAGCCTTCTTGGTTGGAGATTTATGGGAAGTGTCTTTCTTATCATCCGAATCTGCCGTGAGAGATCGCGAGGGAGGAAGCATGTGACATCGACGAAGGAATTCTTCTGTAATCAATAATTTCCTTCTCCTTTCGCTCTCACTAACAGCTATTAGAAAATTGAAGAGAGCTTGATCAAAAGCAGTATTCTAATCGGAAGGAATCTTTGCAATATAATTAAAGATTTGAGTATTGGAGTAAGGAGGAAAGAAACAAAAGACTGTGAAGTAAGTGTAATCACCTCCTTCCATCCAAAGACCATAAAAGTTTCCAGGACATCGAACAAAGAAATATTGGTTCGAAAATCCTCGAACACTTTCTACTAGATCAGTAATAATTTTGGAGCCCTGGCTTTCAACAAAAATAAACGAGGGACGATCCTTCCTCCTCCTTTTAAAAGAATATAATGAACAGATGTCTTGAAATGTAGGTGCGCGTTGTTTGACCCTCATAAAAAGTACATGAAGGCCCATTAAAACGGCATAGCCATTTGGGTGCAGTTGGAATGGGGAAATAGCTAAACGTCAGAGGATTAACTCTAGATAATGGTTGAAAGGAGGAATCGCTCTCCTCAATAACATACGACGGTTAACTGCAACGTACCCAGGGGAATGTCAGCAAGTTCCTATTTTCCGGGGAATTTGGCCTCGTCCTTTTCTGAAATCCTAAAACTGTTGTATGCCTTTCAAGAGGTACAGTGGCAAGTGGCCCGGGTCTAGGAAAGTACTGGTTGACATTCACTCCAAGAACAGTATCTGATGTAGTTCCAGTAACTTGAGCAGAACTCCTAACTTCACCTGACATGATTCCCTCCTTAGGATTCTAATGTAACTGTTGTCGGGTTAACATTTCTACACGAATGATTATGCTTTAAAATAAATTGCACATACGCATTTCCTGGCTCATAAGGAATGTTATTCTAAAAATGAGGCTTGGAATATATAATCAGCATGTACTAGTTTACCAATTCCAAGTATCCTTATAAGTGAATGACCATATTTGCATAGAGAATGTTCCTAAGTGATGGAATGAAAATAACACTGCGTGAATGCATCATTAAACCAAGGCTATATTGCATTCCTAATTTTCTACACTAACATGCTAATGGTGTGAGCATCCATTAGCGAAATTGTAGCTCAAAAACATGCAAGTGTTCTAGGTATTACAGGTATAGCAACAGGAAAGCTTGGAAATCCACAAAAACAAAAGTTATCAAACACACTCAAGTCCAAGCTGGGTCAGGTTCGACTGACCCCCCATCAGGGTCGGGCATGACTGACCCCATGGGGATCGAGCCTGCTTGATAACACGGGGTCGAGCATGTTCGACCCCATAATGGCCATGTCTGCTCGAACCCACGGGGTCGAGCATGATCGACCCAGAAGGGACCGGGCATGCTTGAATCCAAGGGTCGAGCACAACTGATCGAGCATGCACGAGCCTTACTTGGATCGAACATGACCAACCCATAGTGGTCGAGCATGTTCGAACGCAGACAGGGTCGAGTACGCTCGAACCTAAACTGGGTCGAACATGTTCAACCCCATAGGGGTCGAACATGCTTGAACCTGAGTTGAGTCGAGTGTGACCACACAGGGTCGAGTAGGGCTATCGCGAAAGGCATGGAATAGTGTTGTGATTTGACATAGCCGACCAAGTTATTGCTAAAGTTCAACATCAAGTCTCCATACAGCAAGAGCCAACTTAAATATTGTTCAAAGTTCACGGTAACAACTAAAAATCAGGAAGCCAGAAATTGTTTCAATGAGCAAGTGCAATCGGTGAAAACAGAGAATGGTTTAAAGCAAGCATAGAAAACATGAACTCAAATACTGATCGATACATGCCAAGTTTTATCTTGAACTATTCACGGCCGTGTAGAAGAGTGTAATGTTGCCAAAATTAGCTAAAAACATGATATTCAGACTCGAAGACAATTTGTAAAAGCGAGCTAAAGGATAAAGTTCAAATATGCAAGCAAGTCGACAAAGTATGGACAATTTCGTGGTTCTAGCATTTCGCTGAAAACATCACGGGTATAGAACTCAAATAAGAATTTAAAGGATTTTGGATAAGTTGAATTCCTCAAACCATTCGAATACACAACATTAACCCTAATTCGATCGAATTCAACCCAAATCTCAGCAATCTCAACCCAAAAAATACAATTCAAGTTCGAACCGTATCAAAGACATTTTGGTTCAAAATCCTAGTCCTTTACAAACCAAACCAGTACGAATTAAAAGGGAAAATTACCTTTATTTTGCAAAGCACTTTAGAATCGAAGAAGAATCAATAATCTAGTTTGATTCGAAGTTGTTCGAGTTTGGTTGTGAAGGTTGAGCACGACTGGTGGATTGGAAGTGGATAGTGATTGCCAAGTTGATTTGATCGAAGCTTGGGGAAAAACCCAACGTAGATACGAGATCTTTCAGAGGAAGGATAAGGCCGCCATTAAATTGTTATCCCGAGAAAAAAGAATTGAAATTTCAGAAATGGAGGCCTAAATGCAATATATAGAGGGGAGATGAATGGGCTCGCTCCATATCAAGTGGAGGACCAGGCTCGGTCGCTCGACTTAGTGTGTCTGCTCGAACCCTAACCAGTCGCTCGACTCAGTGTGTCCGTTCGAGCTCAATCCGGTCACTCGACCCAGCATGACTGCTCGAACCAGCAAGTCTCCTCGACCCAATATATATGTTCGACCCATAAAAGCATGTACAGGCTTGATCGTGCATACCATGTACAGTCGTCCTGTAAGAATCCAATCTTAATCTATCAAGTTACGCCATTCATCATTTCGAAGATTGTAAATTTCTTACAAAATAAAAATTGCAAACTTCGAGGGGCAAACGTTTATCCATCAAGAGATAAGTGCAAGTTGATAGATTAAAACTATAAGGAACAAGTGGATCGAGCATTGTAAAGGGGTCGAGCATCATAAGGGGTCGAGCGCCATAAGGGGTCGAAGCATCTTAAAAGGCCACACATCACAGACAGGCTCGGTCTTACACCGGTTGGGTCGCTCGAGCACTTGGGATCAACCATGTATGATTAAAGTAAGGGATCGGCCATGCCACACCCATTTGGGTCACACACCATCAGGTCACTTGTGCAGTGGTTCAACCGAGCCCAAGGGTCAGTCGCGCATCACACGGTGGTCAGGTATATAGGGTCGGTCGCACGTCCAAGGGTCGGTCGCACGTGGCTTTGGTCAAGACAACTGGTAACAGCTGGATACAGCTGGCAATGGCATTTCCGTAATTACCAGCATGAGCGAGCCATAGCCTGCACATACAAATCTCAGGTCACCACTTCATTCTAACTTCTCCGATAAATACCCCATGATCTTCACTTTAATGAGGATCGATTTCCATGACCCCGAAATGCTGAGCAAAAGTCTAAAGCCTAATCCTCCATGGAATCCATCAAAATCGATCAAATGTCCTAGAGATTGAAGATCTTCCTTTATATTCCTTGCACTTAGAAAGATTTAACCATTTCTTCGTTGATTTGCAAAGATCAAAGTAAAATCCTAGTGTAAAAGAGAAAATGAATGTACTTAGGGATGATTCTAGCCTTGTAAATCTCAAAGTGATAATGAAAATCCTTGCCAAACTGGACGTCGATTATTTTAGATCGAACCGCTATAAAAATCTTTGTGTTTTTACTTACTTTTTGCGATTGTGGCCTCATTCTCATTTTCCTAACCATTTGATGAAGTACTTTTTTATGTACCTTTGGTGTTTGGTCAATTTTTGACTTAAACAATTTACAAGTTTTTCAAATCATTCGTATTAAAGAATGTAAAATCCTGGTTTCATGATTATGTACTTTTACTCAATTCACATTAAACGATGTATCGATCTACACGTTTTATTTTATAACACGTTATCTGATTTATTTTACAAATACAGATTCATTTTGAAAACTTTTGTTTTGGATGGTGTTTTGAGATATAAATCGTATTTCTAGAAGAAATATTTTATTTGTCATAGAAAAAAACCTCTGTAAAGAAAATACGCATCTCGAAGTTCATACAAACCTAGATCCAACAATGATCTTGATTTAGCATAGTTGAAATGAAAAAAATATCTTGTTTGTTTTAAAAAAACAATTTTTTTGTTGTTTAAAAAAAACATTTTTTGCTTTGATATAATAATAATAATAATTTTTTTTGATTTAATTTCCTTATGAGATTTTTTTTTGAATTTGAGACATGTAGTTCATTTTTGTTTATAGTTGTGAATTTTATGTATAGGCCTGTAAATTTTTGAACCATTCATGTTAGAGAATGTAAAATGTTGATTACATAAATATACCCTTATACTCAATTTTTTTAGATATTATACTAAATGTATTAGATGCATTGTTATGATAGTATATTATCTTATTGTCATAAATGTATTGAATGCGTTAGTTATTGTTAATTAACTGATGTATGTTTGTATTCAAAATAAGAATAAATGTATGTATTATTATTCGATGTATTTAGCTAGTAATATCTAATGTTATTGAAGAAAGGATAGAACCATAACCTGTTGTACAAAGAAATATTTTATACTAGAAGATGTATAACTCAAAGTTTGGGATTGAAGTCTTGAATTATATATATATATATATGTATGTATGTATATAACTTCTTGAAAAAGTATACAAGTTTGAAATCTTGACAATTAACAAGAATGTAAGAGCTTCTAAATTAGAAGTATGTAAAAAGGTTGAGAACCAGAAATTCGATAAAGTTGAACCAAAAATTCAATACAGTTTAGCAACTTGAAATTGTTTATATGTTTTATTTGAACTAGAGGTTCAATAAAGTTTAACGACTTGAAGTTGTTTATCTTTTTATTTGAACCAGAAGTTCAATATAGTTTAACAACTTGAAATAGTTTATATATTTTATTTGAATCAGAAGTTCAATAAAGTTCCAAACTAGATGTTTTGGACATTATAGTACGATCTTTAAGATTCACATTGATTGCTTGATAAGCAAAAAAATAATTAATGGTTGGAACCTTATAAACAATTTGTTCTAAAATCGATAACCCGAATGAGAAAGAATATGCAAATCAATAACATATGTAATACGTGGATGCACGTATATACGCATATATGCAAATATTTAATTAACAACCTGAAGTTGTTATGTGCTCATATTATAAATTATGCATATATTATATGGTAATTCAAAAATTCGATTGACATCAATATTAAATGACCTGAAGTCGTGTGCATTTTCAAATGATAGAAAATTCCTTCAAGTTACCAGATCAATGAAAGGGAATAAGCAATACAATATGAATGCATCTTATCAACTAACAAAGCATTATCCTCCTATAATTGAAATACGTCTAATGTACTTGCTAGCTATAATGTGATATTGGATCAAAAATGAGAATCTAAAGAAAGTTTATTATTTAATGTGATAATGTTTGTCAACATTAAGGGGGAGGATAAAGGGATCATTGGTGTTAAATATTTACTAACATATAGAATAATCCAAAATATTAAGTAACTTGCATAAATTATCAATTATGTACCTAATAGACTTTCTCCAATAAAGGTTTGAATTCCTGAAGGTTCAAAAGTGTAAATCACAATTGAAAATGTGGTATAAAAGTCAGTTCAAAATATCTTTGTAGTAAGTCATAAAGATGCAAAAATAAAGGAGGCGAGTGTTCCCAAAGAAACACTTAAGGGTGCATCGAAAGAAACCCATGACATGATTGCCAAAATAACCCCAAAAGTGGATTAGCTACCTAAAACATGTTACGTTTTGATATCTCAATAAACATGTATAGAACTGGCAAGAAATAATCATTGATTATAAATTAATAAATAGTAAAGCGCTTATAAATGGATTAAATATCCCATATTAGAGAGAAACATGATTGACCATCATGAAATTCTCCTGCATAAGATATGTACCTGTAGTTCATAAGATATGGACCAGTAGTCCACAAGATAAAATTAGAAATGTATAAAATGACAAAAGCACCATATAGTGTCAAAAACATGTTATATGCCATGAGCATTGAACTTTCATAGATAATTGAATTGATTAAAATAGTGAACTTGTTTAAAATGTTTACAATACCCTGAAGGTATAAACGATGAAAGTATACAAATTCCAAAAGAATTTAAATAAGTTTGGAAGTGATAAACAATGCAAAGATCAAAAAAATCTAGATTACAACATTCTTTTAGGTATTGTTGTGATGAAAATCTTGGTATAATTCATGTAACACCCCACATCCGTTAAGGTCACTCACAAAGGGAATGTCCTAACTTCAACGGAGCATTATGGGTACTAGAACAGAAATATTACAAGACAGACATATATAAAACAGCGGAAAGTAAAGTAGAAGTGCTTCAAATCATTTATTTCATATAAGTGTTTACAATAAAATCCCATCAACCTCCAATACTCAATTACATAGCTAAAATATCTGTCGTGCTCAAAAACAAAGAAGCATAAAAATAAATTCTGATATTCCCCAATAAACCAAGGCAAGCCATAGCCAAGAGAAACCAAGCCGTGCATGAAAGAGCCTTGGAGCTAGGTAAGATCTGAACTAAGCTGTATTCCCACCCTGCGAACCAGGGGGTAAATGGAAGAAAAAGAGGCGAAACAAAACGAGTCAGTCGTAAAGACTGATTAAGTCCTAGTGACTTTCAGCATCAAAACAGGTAAGGAAAACATGGCATGAATAAACTGAAAATAAACATAAGCATGATGACAAGTTAAACTACAGGCACGATGAATCAAGTATAACATCCCATATTTCCTATCAAGAGTAGCATCACAAGGTTCTTACCAATTATCACATCGCAAGGTTTCTATCAAGTATAACATCGCAAGATTTATAAGCCTCACTATCACACTATTTTCCTTGATTTCCTATATTCTCTGCACCACCTAACTAGCGTTCCAACTAGTTTACTTAGTTATAATTAAAAGATAAGTGATCCCCCATAACCCGCATGATAGTTTTATAGGTACATATCCCACGATGAGGGTCCCACCTCATATTGACAGTTTCATGTCCCCACCGTACCTATCTTAATTGATCGGCTCTTACTTACAATGTTTTGCATGTGTTATGTACTAAGGTTATCCCAACCCCGTAGTTGTGGTAGCCTTCAGGACTACATCTAATATGAGGATTTCCCCTCAACCAACCCAATTGCCATGAATGTGTTAGATGTATCCTTACTACCCTAATCGATCGGCTCCTACTCGACCTAGTTCTTGTTTGTGTCACGCGGCCCCTATTCGTAGATACCTGTGCCGGTCCCACCCTAGGGTGTATCAATCCCTAGGATGGCAACCCCGACACAATTTTTGATGCACAGCTGTATATCTACTGATGCCCAGTGGCTAAATTTTCCACTTCGCAATACATGCACGTCCGTAGTCCATCGAAACCTGCACTGCTGCATCACCCGCCGCCGTTTTGACCACTTATAATCAGCCTAGTAATCATGCCCAACCCTGCCTAGCTCAGGGTACCGTTGATACCTAATGTGGGTTACTGCTGAATCGGGTCCCGCTACTAGGGTTTTCCTAGGGTCTATTCGTATACCCCATAGGTTGGTTAAGTGTTATCCATTCAAGTTAACTTAACCCCACCCCCATCATGTTACCTTGGTTAAGTGTTCTCTCTTGTGTTACTTAACCTACTGCATGTATTGTTATATCGGTTAAGCGTTCCCCCTATGTTAACTTAACCCTTACCACACCTCACGTTAAATTGGTTAAGTGTATGTTAACTCAACCCCATCCACTAGCCATATTATAATGGTTAAGTGTTACCCTCGTGTATTTACTTAACCCTACCACACACCAGGTTATATCGGTTGGGTGTTATCAACCCATTCAAGTTAAACCAACCCATCCGCTAGTCATGTTATAACGGTTAAGTGTTATCAACCTATTCAAGTTAACCTAACCCACTTGCTTTTCATGTTATGTTGGTTAAGTTTTATTACTTAACCGCAACCACTTGTCTAATTAACCCATTGTATTAGTTAGGTGTTCTCACTTTACTTAACCCTATCCACTTGTCTAATTAACATGTTATGATGGTTAAGCGTTCTCAATTTATTTAACCCAACTCATTTGTCTAATTAACATGTTATATTGGTTAAGTGTTCTCTATTTACTTAACCATACCTACTTGTCTGATTAACACGTTATCTTGGTTAAGTGTTTTCTAGTGATTCATGACTTAACCCTACCAAGTGTCGTTTATCGGTTCACGTTGACTTAACCCACCCATATGTCATTTCAAATTGGTTAAGACCGCACTTATAAGTTTTACATGTTCTTAACTCATACCGGTTAGGTCCATATTTACATGTCAAATTTCCATGTCACCCCACCTAACCCTCTAACCATACCCATGTCTTATTATGGTTAGTATTCCTTAATTCATTCATTATGACGAACGAAACATGACCTCTCACATTAGACCGTGCAATTTGTGGCCACTGGATTCGCTGGGCGGTTCCAGGTAGATTTACACCACAAACTGACTCTAACCTCGTGTCATAAACCGTTACGCCTACAATTCGACCTTCGACCTCTCACATTAGACTGACACTTTGTGGCTACTGGATTTCTCGAGCGGTTCCGGGCAGATTTATACCACAAACTGAGTCTAACCTCGTGTCAAAGGTTCATTAATGGTCGTATTCCACCCAAAACCCCAATATCAGTTCATGTGTTTAACATATAATAATGTTCATGTTCGTGTTCAAGTCAATTATCCAATACACAGTCATTTTCATGTTTCAAATTCCCAACTTTACATATTAATATATACCCAAGTTATAATTTTCATGTCATTTTACATATATCAATATTCTTGCCATTTTACATAGGTCAAGTTTTATACCAAACTACATGTATTCCATGTTTACACCAATTTACCCAAACTTACAAACTTTAATTATAACGATAATACCCAAATCCCAATTTCATGTTATGTCGTCAATTCTACCAAACATATATATCCAATATAGACAATATTCCCATATTTCCCGGTATTCAATCGTACGCAAATCGCGGTTTAGGCCTAGGTCCGAAATTGACCTAGGTTCATCAAAAGAAAATAAATAGGGGGAGGTATAATTTGTATAACAATAAGTACAGAGAGAAAATTGGCATAAGAACATCATCTCAGGCATAAAAGATAGACCTTGATAATAATATCAACATGAATCAAGAAAAACTGATTTACAACAAGTTGAATAGATCATAAGCTTGACATGAGGATGAAAATAGAAAAGTCCCAAAACTCAAGATTCAAGAAGCAACGGAAATAGATCTGAATCGATAAACATACTTAAATCCAATTCCACTTTGTTCCATGGCCATATTATAATTAACAAGTTTAAATCTAAAAAGTAACTAGAACTTATAGAGCATGGCTAGCGAATTAAGAACTGAAATTGATGTAAAAACGTTGTGGTGTCACTGATCTATTCTCTTGAATTGTTGTAGAAGAGTTGATCTTTGATTTGAATCGAGTTTGAATGCTTAAGCTTTAATTTGGAGGCGGCGGCCATGGTTCAAGAGGGAGTTCAGCAGCATAACGGTGTAAGAATGATCTGTTGTGAATTCGGTTAGGTCTTAGGGTGTTTATATAGGTGTAGGAAACTTATTTAGGCCCTTAGATAAACCCTAGAATCAATCCTGACCTTCAGAAATCGTCCCATCCCACTGACTCAACTGGTGCACCTCGACCCCCACGTCGACCCTATGGTGGTCTGGCCAGGTCGACCCCCCCGGGCGACCTGGGCTCTGGGCGGGAATTTTTCTGCCCAGCCCGCTTTTGGGTCTTGAATTCGAATTTGAATTCGAATTTCTGAGCTGTTTTTGATTCTAAAAATTCGTGAAACTTCTAGAGGTCATAACTCGGTCATACGGACTCCGATTTTCAAAAACTCAAACTCAATTTCATGTAGAATTCCGAGACGAACGCAATGGCGCAACCCGTTTCCCATGATTCTCATTTTAAAAGTAAATTATACCCTGATTTCTAGTTTCAAAATGTTATTAAAATTCGGGTTGTTACATTCTCCCCTCCTTAAAGGATTTCGTCCCCGAAATCTTCAGGTTAAGAAGAATGTGCCCTACCATCCAATCATCCATCTACTCAATCATCAATCACAGGCATCATTCGACCTTAAGAGATTTCTAATGTTGTATGAACATATGTAGAAAGTGTGTGTATATGTTCCTTATCTAATGCAAATGATCAGGCCTGATTGATTTTCTTAATGTAAAATATGTTTAGTGCCATGAGTCCAACATGTATGCAAATAACCCTAATCACATAAACACTATATGTGTGCACAAACATCCATCCATATGCAACATCCACATGATAACACATTTAATTTCATCCATTAAAACACTCATGCATATGCAATATGAAAGGTGATGAAGCCAATCTAGTGTCTAATGTGCATGTATATGCATCCACGAGCAACCATTAGCAACCACTTGCAACCATCAATCATAACATGTCTCAAACACATGTTTACACCCAATTGTTCCTACCTAAAGATATAGTCGAATGATAGAAGCAAGTAAAAACTTTGTGCCCATTAGGCAATGTCAAAACTGAAAATCTACGTCACATATATACTAATTAGGAGAAGAACATCCTAAACACCAGCCCCGAAGACCGAAATCAACATCAGACTGACACCCAAAGAATTACTCAACCCAACGGACACCCTCAAGCCCCAACATGTATTACTAACAGATGATCCCTATGGGGTTTGCAACAAAAATAGGATAGAGAATAGGACCGAGAGGATATACTTAAAAGACAGCATGCAAGTAAGCTCTACAGGAAAAGAGGGATCAAGGATCTACTCTTAGAAAAAGAGATATGATGTGCGTATCTAGTCTTCAATCTTCTTAGTCGCATTTCCTTGAGCTTAACTCCATTGTGCTTTGGCCTTGTTTAACTTCACAATTTCGTAGCTTCTTAATTCCTATTTCCAAAATATGAGTTGGAACTCATTTCACTGTCGCCTCTCATTCCACTTTCACTTATTCTCTTTCTAGTATACCCAATTCAAACATAACTGCGTACTCATGGTTTCATGCAAGCTCTCCAAAATTCACTATAGAATCTAGGATCTTGTTCACTTACTAGAAGGTATTACACATAAATGAATTATCTCTTGAAATAAACAAATGCCAACCATGCTGCAAAGTGTACTTACTAAGGTGATTTTCTATAACTCATACATAAGCGAGATGAACCATCCGCCTTAGTGGCGAACACTACTCGAGCGGATCAATAAATGTATCAAGAGATTCTAGGTAACTAAGCATGGCAGAACCCTAAGGGTTACACTAGACTTCGAGGGTATTACCGAGGCAAGTCAAGAGTCTAACTACCCTCTTTTCATACTCGAAAATGGTATCATTTCTGGATAACCACCCCATCCCTAGAATCAACCCATAGCCTAAAAACATAAGCATTACTTCTAAACTCAACACTTAGCATAGACATTCTCAAATCCTAACAAGTCATGAATAAATTAGCCGATTCCCCAATAGGATTTTAGACAAAAATGGGATCCTCTACTATGCTAGTAATAAGGTGCAGAGACTCAACTATCGAAGCAGAATTAAAAGGATGCGATGTACAAAAACAAAGTTCTAACGGGATGATAGAAAAGAAAAGCTAAACCTTTAAAAAAACGTTACCACCACTCTAGGGTACGCTTGTAGTGAGAGCATACAATTGCCCTCTCCCTGTTCTTTGCCTTTGTCATTGTCCTAAAATACTTAACTACATGTCCCTTTTTACCATACTAAAGGTACTCTCTCTTGTCATGGGTTTTATTATTCCTTCATTTTGACATCTTCCCTTTCACCTTTTCCTCCTTCGTGGATTAATCCATATCAACAAGTTTCTCATCCTTAGGCTTGTGTTCTTTATCCTCGTTCTTACTATCCTTGTATAGCTTGTTGACAAGTTTCTCGAAAGCTACCTCCATCGCATGGCAACCCTACAAAGCCTGAAATAAGATTAGTCGCAAGTAAAACTACTGCGGCTACAGATGGAGGTTGGGCACTCCTTTGCCCTCCGACATGTGTCGTATGCCTACAAAACTATGGTGAAAAGAGAGAAAGAAGAGATCCAAAGAGAGAATCAAAAGATAATGCATATGGTTTTGGGGAATATGCCTTTCGTAAAACAAAACTTTTCTTAGAAAAATGCTTCTTTGTAAACGTTTTGAAAATAATTTCAGAAGGTTTTTAAAAGCTTTTGCCCAGTCTAGTAACCTTCTGCTCTGATACCAAATGTAACACCCCACATCCGTTAAGGTCACTCACAAAGGGAATGCCCTAACTTCAATAGAGCATTATGGGTACTGGAACAAAAATATTACAAGACAAAAATATATAAAACAACGGAAAGTAAAGTAGAAGTGCTTCAAATCATTTATTTAATATAAATGTTTACAATAAAAGCCCATCAACCTCCAATACTCAATTACATAGCTAAAATATTTGTCTTGCTCAAAAACAAAGAAGCATAAAAATAAATTCTGATATTCCCCAATAAATCAAGGCAAGCAATAGCCAAGAGAAATCCAAGCCGTACTTGAAAGAGCCTGGGAGCTTGGTAAGATCTGAACTAAGTTGTATTCCCACCCTGCGAACCGGGGGGGGGGGGACGGAAGAAAAAGAAGCAAAACAAAATGGGTCAGTCATAAAGACTGAGTAAGTCCTAGTGACTTTCAGCATCAAAACAGGTAAGGATAACATGGCATGAATAAACTGAAAATAAACATAAGCATGATGACAAGTTAAACTACGGGCACGATGAATCAAGTATAACATCCCATAATTCCTATCAAGAGTAGCATCACAAGGTTCTTACCAAGTATCACATCGCAAGGTTTCTATCAAGTATAACATCGCAAGATTTCTAAGCCTCACCATTACACTATTTTCCTTGATTTCCTATGTTCTCTACACCACCTAACTAGCGTTCCAACTAGTTTACTTAGTTATAATTACAAGATAAGTGATCCCCCATAACCCGCATGATAGTTTTATAGGTACATATCCCACGATGAGGGTCCCACCTCATATTGACAGTTTCATGTCCCCACCGTACCTATCTTAATTGATCGGCTCTTACTTACAATGTTTCACATGTGTTATATACTAAAGTAATCCCAACCCCGTAGCTGTGGTAGGCTTCAGGACTACATCTAATATGAAGATTTCCCCTCAACCAGCCCAATTTCCATGAATGTGTTAGATGTATCCTTACTACCCTAATTGATCGGCTCCTACTTGACTTAGTTCTTGTTTGTGTCACGTGGCCCCCTATTCGTAGATACCTGTGCTGGTCCCACCCTAGGGTGTATCAATCCCTAGGATGGCAACCCCGACACAATTTTTGATGCACAACTTTATATCTACTGATGCCCAGTGGCTAAATTTTCCACTTCGGAATACGTGGACGCCCGTAATCCGTCGGAACCTGCACTGCTGCATCACCCGCCGTCGTTTTGACAGCTTATAATAAGCCTAGTAATCGTGCCCCACCCTGCTTAGCTCAGGGTACCGTTGATACCTAATGTGGGTTACTGCTGAAACGGGTCCCGCCACTAGGGTTTTCCTAGGGTCTATTCGTATACCCCACAGGTTGGTTAAGTGTTATCCATTCAAGATAACTTAACCCCACCCCCCATCATGTTATGTAAAGACCCGGAAAATTCGAACACTTAATTTTTGAATAACATAACAATTTGTAATATTGTTAAGTGTTATAAATATGGTTTTATAACCTTGTTAAACATCATTTAATTAGTAATTTATAATTCTAGACTCATTTTGGAAAAATGCTTTCAAAAATATATTTTTGGTAAAATATTGATAAAATGACCGAAAATCGTTTTATCAATAAATGGCTATTTTCTCAGTAAAAGTTGTTGAAAATTTTAGTGAATGTCTAATTAATCATTAGGGAAGTAGTTAGCTAATAAAAGTATTTTTCATATTTATGGTTAACTATTTTGATGATGTCATCATTTTAAAAAATGAGCATTTAAGGAAAGTTTTTGTATGTTGGGTATTTAAATATTCAAATAAATGTTTTATAATTTTAATATGCTTGTTTTAATTGTTTAAATAAGTTAATGAATTTATTTCCAATTTTTGTTTACTTGAATAAATCATTTGATAAAGAACTAATAGTATGATCGAGATTCAACTTCCAGATTCACATCCTATCGTTGAATAGAAGTTGTTTCATATCGTTGCAACGTTGTTTGATATATGTGTATGTATTCACATACATGCATATACACATATATATGTAAGCATAATTAGTCACATCAAGAGTTTAGAAATATCCTAAGTGTATGTATATAAGCTTCTTATATGTATACAAATGAATGCTTTCTTGAAAAATCAAATTTACCATCTCTTACACACCTTTCACTTCCCTCACACACCTTACCATCTATCATAATTACTATTAGTGTAACACCCCACCTCCGCCAGGGTCACTCTTGCAAGCGCACTTGCTTTGGAGGGGCGTTAAATGAGGTAAACATGCATGCAGATATCACAAGACAGAACATATAAGTAAAAGCAGAGTAAATAAAGTAGCGGGTAAAAACTAACATTTCAAAACCATAGTCAAGTTACATCAAAGTACTTGGTCATTATTTGCCCACAAAACAAAGTCTAGAAACATAAACTGGAAACTGGAAAAAACATAAAGTAACTATCCCCAAAGTAGAATAAAGCCATTGCATGCTCAAGTCCAAACCGTACATGAGCTATCCAGAAAAGCAGCTAAAGATCCAAGCTAGGTACCAGTGTTCCCACCCTGTAAACCTGGGGGGGAAACGGAAGAAAAGAGGCGAAAGAAAATGGGTCAGTCAAAAAGACTGGTAAGTCCTACCTTCTATTAGTATAAAAACTAATAAAGTTAACTGGACATGTAAAGCAGAGATGAAACATAGGGTGATAACTGGCATGGTGAAAAGTTAACAAGATAGATCAAGTGTGGCATCGCATATACAAGGTTAAGTTGCACCAGGTGTACTAGTATTCTAATCCATGTCAAGTATAAACAAGAAATGATCCCTTGGCCCAATATCATGAAATGACCTAAATCAAGGTCCAACTACTCGGTCTAGTCGATCGGCTCCCTATAAGCCTAACTCGTCGTGTATCGGTGTCATACGGCTTAATCATGGAATGTAGTTAACTGTGCAAGGTCCACCCCAGGGTGTATCCAGCCTTAAGGTGTAAACCACAGACACAATTCAAGCACGCACAGTCTAAACCTACTGGTGCCCATGTTCAACTCCGGACTTAATGTGCACGACCATGGTCCGCCTGAACAATCGGTGCACCATTCAGCCGTCTCTTTTGGTCTCTTACAATCAGTCCAGTAATCGTGCCCCACCCTAGCCTAGTCCAGGGTATCCAGATACTTCCAAGTGGGTTACGGCTGAAAAGGACCTCGTAACTAGGATTTCAAGCGGGTTAAGTGTGGTTAACCCTATCCTAACCATGTATTGAGTCGGTCAAGTGTATCCAAGCAGTTCATGACTTAACCCTATCAATACATCGTGTTTAATTGGTTAAGTATTCAAGTAGTTCATGACTTAACCCTACCAACCCATCGTGTTTAATTGGTTAAGTATTCAAGTAGTTCATGACTTAACCCTACCAACCCATCGTGTTTAATTGGTTAAGTATTCAAGCGGTCCATGACTTAACCCTATCATGTGGCATTGATTAACTTAATGCACCACAACCTCTCACATTAGACTTTGTTGTGGTAACTAGTTAAGCCGGGTGGGTCCGGGTAGCTTTACACCACAACCTAGTCTAACCTCGGGTTTTAAGTGCGATGTGACCAACTACTCACTTTGGGTCATATTGTTTGTAGCCACTAGTTATGCCGGTCGGTTCCGGGTAGATTTATGCTACAAACTCAACCCAACCTCGAGTTGGCCACTTCCATGCTTTCTACATGTCATGTCCACGTTCATGTTTTCAAGCATAAACACATGTCAAACTTTCATGTCATATTTTCAAGTCATGTTTTCATCTTATTTAAGCTTGCCCAACTACCCATAACGTATTCCCATCGCACGTAAATTCGCATCAACGCAAATAGATCAAAGAGGGAACATAACAATATGACAAGGTGGGCATAAGATGGCAAAGTCTATCACAAGTTAAACATGGTGATATTTGAGGCCGAAAGGGGTTCAACATACTAGCATATGGCCTCAACATGTATGATAGCATAAAAGGTGACTTGGCCTCAAACATATCAAATCACATAAGGGTGATTTGGCCACAAGCATGCATAATAGCATAAGGGTGATTTGGCCACAAGCATGCATAATAGCATAAGGGTGATTTGGCCACAAGCATGCATAATAGCATAAGGGTGATTTGGCCACAAGCATATTAAGGAACATGAGGGGTTAAGGTTTGGCCACAAGTTAAACATGGTGGCATATGAGGCAAATGTGTTCATAAACTTGCATATTACATTATAAGCCTCAAAATATGCATGATATCAAACTTTAGCAAAATAGATGAAACATGGTCATAAATGACATAGGATGATAGCAAGTGATTTGCATATAACCTCATATGCAAGATATCATAAGGTTTATGAGAGTTTCTATGTTGCTTTATGCAACATTTCAAATCAAAGCTCATAGCTTTTTATGCACAAAGTCAAGGTGATAGCTTTACAAACATGCATAGAATAAATCTATGCATAACATGATAGAATCAAAGCTCATAGATTTCTATGCACAAAGTCAAAGTGATAGCTTTACAAACATGCATAGAATAAATCTATGCATAACATGATAGAATCAAAGCACAAATCATACTTAGGCCCAAACTCAAACTTGCAACATGTCATATTTAACTTCATAGTTAGAATCTAAGAGTAGTATAGGGCTTACAATGCTATGAAGACTTATAAAATAAAATAAGATTGAGACGAAGCCACTAGCAACTCTAAAAACCCCAATTGAATACAAGCTCCAAGAAGCTCCTTTGATTTGTATGAAGAAAGATCCTTGTTTTGATGAAGAAAGGTGGCTCTTTTACTAGCTTAGGACACTCAAACTTTCATGAAGAAGATGGAGGCCATGATATGAAGATGGAGGCCATGATGAGGAAGCATTTTCGCATAGTTTAGTTGTAGGAATGATTTGTGTTGATTTAGGCTAGGTAATAGGGTCTTTTTATAGAAGATTAGGTTAGTTTAGGCCATAGGATTAACCCTAATTCAGATCTGAGCCATTAAAATCCGTTACCAGCCTCCAAACATGTCTTGAGGAACAAGTCAGATGCACCCAGGCCAAACTGGCCGACCACCCAAGTCGACAGGGGTGTCGACTGGGCAGTCGACACATCCTGGGGTGTGTCGACTCCCAAGTCGACTCCCCAATCGACTTGGGGGTGGCGGGAATTTTTCCCGCCTGTTCTGCTTGGCTGAATTTGAATTCTGAATTCAAATTTGAACTGTTTTTTGAACGTGAAATTTTCTGAAAACTTTGACGGGCCATAACTTGGTCATACGGACTCCGATTTTCGAAAACTCAGACTCTATTTCGCGTATTTTTTCGGGACGAACGCAATGGCACAGCCCGTTTCCCTTGATTCCGATTTTATCATTTAATTCTTCCTTGGTTTATGTTATAACATGTTATTTAAAAATACGGGTTGTTACAATCTCCCATCCTTAAAGGATTTCATCCCCGAAATCTTCAAGTTAGGAAGAACATATCCTACCATCCATCATCCATCTACTCAAAACATCATCCACGTGCAGTCATTGTCCTTAAAGGATTCTAAATGCTGTATGATCATATGCAAAGGTGTGTTTATATGTACTTATCTAATGCGAAAATCAGGTGGTTACTGATTCAGTAAACCTCCTTAATGCAAAGTATGTTAGTGAAATGAGTCCATATGTATGCAAATTCCTAACATAATTCATAACCTCTATATGAGTGCACATAACATTCATCCATATGCGACATCCACGTGATAGCATAACAAGTTTCATCCATGAATAAGTATAAGCACTCATGCATATGCAATATGAAAGTGTGTGAGCCGATCTTAGTGCCTAATGTGTATCATGCATCCACGAGTATCCACTTGCAAACACTTGCAACCACTTGCAAACATCAAGCATAACATGTTTCAAATACATGTTTCATCCAAAGGGTTTCTACCTAAGGCTCTCATGACAAGGTTAACGAGACAACAAGATAAACATGGATAGTGAAAGAAAGATATGCTGGCTAGGAAAAGAGATCGAGAATGTACCCTCAAAAAGAAATGGGTGAAGCGCGCGCATCTTCTCCTCGGTTTCCCAAGTTGCGTCCTCTTCGGCTTCACTCCACTGAACCTTTACTAACTTGACTTCTCGATTCCTCAGCTTCTTGATCTCCGTTCCCAAGATACGAATCGGAGCTCGCCTCAAGGTTGCCGCTTTCTCTACCTCCATGTCTTCAAGAATACTAGGTTCCACCACCTCAGCGGACTCATGTAGGCACTTTCGGAGATGCGAGACATGAAAGACATTATGCACTCCGGCCAGCTTCTCGGGCAATTCCACCTTATAAGCCATCTTCCCAATTCTCTCTATGATAGGGAAGGGTCCTACGAACCTTGGTGCCAGCTTCCCAACTGCTCCAAAACGAACCACATTACGCAAAGGAGAAACCTTCACAAAAACCATATCTCCCACTTCGAATTCCAAATCTGTCCTTCGCTTGTCAGCATAGGATTTCTGTCTTTCTTGGGCCGTTTTCATCCATTTTTGAATCAACTTTACCTCCTCGGATGTGTCCCTTGGGCCCAAGTATAAGCTCATCCGTTGTCTCCCACCAACGTGTTGGTGACCTGCACGGCCTTCCATACAAAGCTTCGAATGGTGCCATTCCTATGCTTGCCTGATAGCTGTTATTATAAGCAAACTCTACAAGAGGAAGGTGGTCTTCCCAAGTACCACCAAAGTCAAGAACACAAAGCCTCAAAAGATCTTCTAGCACTCTATTCACCCTTTCGGTTTGGCCATCCATCTGGGGGTGATAGGTTGTACTTAGATTCAATCGCGTACCCATCGCTTCTTGCAAACTACTCCAAAATTGGCTAGTGAAGATTGGGTCACGATCGCTAACTATGCTAGAAGGAACTCCATGCAATCGCACTATCTCTCGAAGATAAACAGATGCTAGCCATGATGCGGTCCTCTTGCTCTTTACCGGAATAAAATGGGCGCTCTTCGTGAGTCTATCCACTATGACCCATATCCCATAAAGCCCAAATAGTTTGGTCAACTTGACAGACATCTTCACCCCAACTATATATCACAAACAGGCGAGTCATACTCCTTATGGGGTTTGCGACAGAACTAAGATTGAGAATAGGACCGAGAGGATATACTTAAAAGATAGCATGCGAGTAAGCTCTACAGAATAATAGGGATCAAGGATATACTCTTAGAAAGAGATATAATGCGCGTATCTAGTCTTCAATCTTCTAAGCCGCATTTTCTTGAGCTTAATCCTATCGTGCCTTGACCATCTTTTAACTTCACAATTCCGTAATTTCCAAATATGAGTTGGAACTCGTTTCACCGTTGCCTATCGTTCCGCATCCACTTATTCTTTTCCTAAAAATACTTGGCTACAACTGCGTGCTCATGGTTTTCCTGCAAGCTTTCCAAAATTCGTTAGTGAATCCTGGATCTCGTTTACATACTATACGGTATTCCACGCAGAAGAACTATCTCTTGAAAACAAATGCCAATCCACGTTGCCAAATGTATTTACTAGGGTGATTTCTATAACCCATGCTTAAGCGAAATGGATTATCTGCCTTAGTAGCGAATACAACCGGAGCACCTCATTCTGAAATGCTTCGCCTAATGAAATTTTTCTCAAGCAACTCCTTGATTTGCTTGCTAAGCTTTCTTCTTTCTCGCGGGGCCATGTGCCTAACGGGCAATGAAACTGGCTTGGTATTATCAACAAGATGAATACGGAAGTCTATCTCGCGTTTAGGGGATAACCCCTTAACCTCTTCAAAGACACCAGGATATTCTCGGACCACCCTCACAGATTGAAGGTTGTCAATAGACGAGTCGAGGGATTCAAGATAACATAACATGGCGGGATCCAGAGGTTTACAAGGAATCTCTAGGGT
Organism: Allium sativum; assembly: GCA_030737875.1. Lineage (NCBI taxonomy): Eukaryota > Viridiplantae > Streptophyta > Magnoliopsida > Asparagales > Amaryllidaceae > Allium > Allium sativum. The sequence continues at coordinate 28,612 of JASFAX010001639.1, read as the reverse complement.
ATTGCCAAGGCGAGTACTAAGCCTCACTACCCTATGCTCAAAATCGAGAATGGCTCCATAACTGGACAACCAATCCATGCCCAAAATCAACCCGTGTCCCATAAACCCGAGAACCTAAGCATTACACATGAATTCTATGCTCAAGATAGAGATTTTCAAATCCATACAAATCACAGATGGATCGGCGGAACCCCCAATTGGATTTGAAACACTAACGGGACCTCAACTAGACTAGTACTTAGGTGCAAACTTTCAACAGGATCAGAAATAAAACTATGCGATGCGCCAGAATCAAATAAGGTACGAATAGGGAAATCAGAAATGTAAACATGACTTTCTATAGAAACACTACCTCGATCAAAAGCTGGAAAAGTAAGGAGAGCCTGCAACTGCCCTCCAGAGGGTCCTGCTCGCTGAGTTTGCCTTTTTCCCTTGTCCTTGCTTTTTCGGGCAATCCTTACTATAGTATCCAGACTCTCCACAATGAAATCACTTGTCTAACTTCCTCTTCTTCTTCCTACAGTCTTTGACTATGTGCCTAGTGATCCTATAGAAGTTGCACTTTCTTGTGTCCTTTGCCTTGTTGTTGTTGGCCTTGTTTCCCTTCTTGTTGTTCTTGTCTCCTTTCTCGGAATCTTCCTTCTTGCCTTGAGACTCATTTGCCTTGACCTCCTTCTTGCCACTCTTATCTTCCTCTTGAAGCAGGGCCATATTCACTAAACTCTCGAAGGTCGCCCCCATGGGTATGTGAGACAGGGCTAAACCTTGTAATGGCTCATTCAACCCTAGCGCAAAGCGTAGGGCCTTCTTCTGAGCTGTGTTAACCAAGTCTAGACCGAATTGACCAAGTTGATTAAACTTATCGACGTATTCCCTAACGGTCATGTCCCTTTGCTTTAGTGATAGGAACCTCTCCATCTGAAGGTTCTCTTCTGTCGATGATAGAAACCTCAGTCCAAACCTTCTCCTAAAGTCATCCCAAGTCTGGATTGGCCTAGTAGTGGTGGTGACTACCCACCAATATGCAGCTTCCTCTTTCAATAGCCATACTGCCAACAGAACTTTTCTACGGTCTTCCACATCAAAGATGGAAAAGAGGTCTTCAGTTTCCTTCAACCAATTCCTTGCCTCAACAAAAGTCTCCGTCCCAATAAAATTCTTTCCACCCATCGCATTAAAGTCCTTGCAAATCTTTGCGAAATCTGCTTGTGGATGCTGAGGAGGAGGAGGAGGAGGAACCTCAGTTACGGTGGGAGTGTTTGCTGGGCCCACATCGTTGGCCCTAGCTTCCAAGTACCTCCGGAACCATCCGGGAATGGTTACTCCCTCGGGAAGGTTAAGATCGGCCATGCTAAAAAAAGGGAAAAGATAGATTTAGAACGAGGAAACAAAGGATAGTGCTAATGGCTTTTGGGGAATAGCCTTTTAAATTAAATTAGACTTTTCTTGGAAAATACTCAATTGGTTTTGAAAATAGTTTTCCAAAAGGTAAGTTTTAAAAACCTTTTGCTTAAATCCTGTAAACCTTATGCTCTGATACCAAATGTAACACCCCACCTCCGCCAAGGTCACTCTTGCAAGCGCACTAGCTTTGGAGGGGCGTTAAACGAGGTAAACATGCATGCAGATATCACAAGACAGAACATATAAGTAAAAGCAGAGTAAGTAAAGCAGCGGGTAAAAACTAACATTTCAAAACCATAGTCAAGTTACATCAAAGTACTTGGTCATTATTTTCCCACAAAACAAAGTCTAGAAACATAAACTGAAAACTGGAAAAAACATAAAGTAACTATCCCCAAAGTAGAATAAAGCCATAGCATGCTCAAGTCCAAACTGTACATGAGCTATCCAGAAAAGCAGCTAAAGATCCAAGCTAGGTACCAGTGTTCCCACCATGTAAACATGGGGGGGGGGGGGACGGAAGAAAAGAGGCGAAAGAAAACGGGTCAGTCAAAAAGACTGGTAAGTCCTACCTACTATTAGTATAAAAACTAATAAAGTTAACTGGACATGTAAAGCAGAGATGAAACATAGGGTGATAACTGGCATGGTGAAAAGTTAACAAGATAGATCAAGTGTGGCATCGCATATACAAGGTTAAGTTGCACCAGGTGTACTAGTATTCTAATCCATGTCAAGTATAAACAAGAAATGATCCCTTGGCCCAAAGCTGGCCCAATATCATGAGATGACCTAAACCAAGGTCCAACTACTCGGTCTAGTCGATCGGCTCCCTATAAGCCTAACTCGTCGTGTATCGGTGTCATACGACTTAATCATGGAATGTAGTTAACTGTGCAAGGTCCACCCCAGGGTGTATCCAGCCCTAAGGTGTAAACCACAGACAAAATTCAAGCACGCACAGTCTAAACCTACTGGTGCCCATGTTCAACTCTGGACTTAATGTGCACGACCATGGTCCGCCTGATCAATCGGTGCACCATTCAGCCGTCTCTTTTGGTCTCTTACAATCAGTCCAGTAATCGTGCCCCACCCTAGCCTAGTCCAGGGTATCCAGATACTCCCAAGTGGGTTACGGCTGAAAAGGACCTCGTAACTAGGATTTCAAGTGGGTTAAGTGTGGTTAACCCTATCCTAACCATGTATTGAGTCGGTCAAGTGTATCCAAGCAGTGCATGACTTAACCCTATCAATACATCGTGTTTAATTGGTTAAGTATTCAAGTAGTTCATGACTTAACCCTACCAACCCATCGTGTTTAATTGGTTAAGTATTCAAGTAGTTCATGACTTAACCCTACCAACCCATCGTGTTTAATTGGTTAAGTATTCAAGCGGTCCATGACTTAACCCTATCATGTGGCATTGATTAACTTAATGCACCACAACCTCTCACATTAGACTTTGTTGTGGTTACTAGTTAAGCCGGGCGGGTCCGGGTAGCTTTACACCACAACCTAGTCTAACCTCGGGTTTTAAGTGCGATGTGACCAACTACTCACATTGGGTCCTATTGTTTGTAGCCACTTGTTAAGCCGGTCGGTTCCGGGTAGATTTATGCTACAAACTCAACCCAACCTCGAGTTAGCCACTTCCATGTTTTCTACATGTCATGTCCACGTTCATGTTTTCAAGCATAAACACATGTCAAACTTTCATGTCATATTTTCAAGTCATGTTTTCATGTTATTTAAGTTTGCCCAACTACCCATAACGTATTCCCATCGCACGTAAATTCGCATCAACGCAAATAGATCAAAGAGGGAAGATAACAATATGACAAGGTGGGCATAAGATGGCAAAGTCTATCACAAGTTAAACATGGTGATATTTGAGGCCAAAAGGGGTTCAACATACTAGCATATGGCCTCAATATGTATGATAGCATAAAAGGTGACTTGGCCTCAAACATATCAAATCGCATAAGGGTGATTTGGCCACAAGCATGCATAATAGCATAAGGGTGATTTGGCCACAAGCATCCATAATAGCATAAGGGTGATTTGGCCACAAGCATATTAAGGAACATAAGGGGTTAAGGTTTGGCCACAAGTTAAACATGGTGGCATATGAGGCAAATGTGTTCATAAACTTGCATATTACATTATAAGCCTCAAAACATGCATGATATCAAACTTTAGCAAAATAGATGAAACATGGTCATAAATGACATAGGATGATAGCAAGTGATTCGCATATAGCCTCATATGTTAGATATCATAAGGTTTATGAGAGTTTCTATGTTGCTTTATGCAACATTTCAAATCAAAGCTCATAGCTTTTTATGCACAAAGTCAAGGTGATAGCTTTACAAACATGCATAGAATAAATCTATGCATAACATGATAGAATCAAAGCTCATAGCTTTCTATGCACAAAGTCAAAGTGATAACTTTACAAACATGCATAGAATAAATCTATGCGTAACATGATAGAATCAAAGCACAAATCATACTTAGGCCCAAACTCAAACTTGCAACATGTCATATTTAACTTCATAGTTAGAATCTAAGAGTAGTATAGGGCTTACAATGCTATGAAGACTTATAAAATAAAATAAGATTGAGACGAAGCCACTAGCAACTCTAAAAACCCCAATTGAATACAAGCTCCAAGAAGCTCCTTTGATTTGTATGAAGAAAGATCCTTGTTTTGATGAAGAAAGATGGCTCTTTTACTAGCTTAGGACACTCAAACTTTCATGGAGGCCATGATATGAAGGTGGAGGCCATGATGAGGAAGCATTTTGGCATAGTTTAGTTGTAGGAATGATTTGTGTTGATTTAGGCTAGGTATTAGGGTATTTTTATAGAAGATTAGGTTAGTTTAGGCCATAGGATTAACCCTAATTCAGATCTGAGCCATTAAAATCTGTCACCAGCCTCCAAACATGTCTTGAGGAACAAGTCAGATGCACCCAGGCCAAACTGGCCGACCACCCAAGTCGACAGGGGTGTCGACTGGGCAGTCGACACAGCCTGGGGTGTGTCGACTCCCAAGTCGAATCCCCAGTCGACTTGGGGGTGGCGGGAATTTTTCCCGCCTATTCTGCTTGGCTGAATTTGAATTCTGAATTCAAATTTGAACTGTTTTTTGAACGTGAAATTTTCTGAAAACTTTGACGGGCCATAACTTGGTCATACGGACTCCGATTTTCGAAAACTCAGACTCTATTTCGCGTATTTTTTCGAGACGAATGCAATGGCACAACCCATTTCCCTTGATTCAGATTTATAATTTAATTCTGCCTTGGTTTATGTTATAACATGTTATTTAAAAATACGGGTTGTTACAATTAGGGTTTTAAGGGCATTTTGGTCATTTCCCATTCACCTTCCTTTTCCTATATAAGGAGGGGTATACCTCCTTCTTTCTTACACAAAATTCCTAAGCAAAAGTGAAGCTTTTAATGGCTTATCTTCATCTTCTTCCTCTTCCTTACTAACTTTCTCAAACTATACTCAAACCAACTCCAAATCAACTCAAACTTTGAGTGTAGCCTTCTTATGCCATTACAAGACCTTCTAGAAAGTTAGAAGTTGAAAATTCCAAGTCCTTCTCTATTTTCATCTTTGGCCGTGAGCTTTATAAGAACGGAAAGCAAGGAAAGGAAGGAGGTTGCTAGCTTGGATCATTGTTCTTATTCTTGGATCTTTATTCTTATTCTTGATTCTCGGATTTGCGATGGATTAAGGTGAGTTTACCCACTATTTAGGACAGCAAACATAAACCCTTTTGCGTGTTTTTTACTATACTTAAAGTTGCTTGAATGTTGGTAACTTTTGTTAAAAATGTGGACTTGATTCTTACTTTAAAAGTATGCGACATATGTGATCCATGTTAATGGATTGGAATGGACTAGAATGGACTTGGAATTGTATTTGAATTTACTTGTATAACAAGTGGAATGGACTTGAAACAAAGCACATAAGGATTAGTAGGTAATTGACATATTGTGGACTTGAACTTGAAAGCGCACTTATAGCGATAGTCGCTATAGATGCAGTTTGAATTGTTGCGTTTTCAACACATTGTATGAAACTTTGCAATGACATCCTTAGTGATTTCTTATCATATTAAAATGGTTGTTTAACTTATATGTTAAATTGAAATAAGTTTGAAAGTGTTTAAAGCTAGATTAGTCATATAAGTGCACTTGCTAATTAATTGTTTATTGAATATCATGATTATTGTGCTTAATTCTAATAAGCCGACGAGCAAGCTTATCTATCTGTGAGTGTCAAGAATGGGGTGTCTAGGCAAGGGGTGATATGCAACCAGTGCTCTAACTTACATGGCCTCACTCTTGACCGAGGGATAGTTAAGTTGATAATGTCGGAAACGAGTTAAGTACACGAAGTGTGATTTCTGTAAGCATAAAATGGTTTTGGTTTTGTCGTGACAATGTGTTAATTACATTAGTCTTTAACCCTCTCAAATTATATCATGGAAGTAAATATAATTGAATCTTTAAACAAACATTTAAAGATAAATTATAAAGGATTGTTTTGGGTTTGTTGTAAACATTGTTTTAGCAACACTTGTTTTGAAACTCTTGGAATGTAGTTAAACTGGAATATACGGTTTAATGATTTTGAATATACTTAGATCTTTAATAATTGATTTTAAAGATAGAAACAAGTATAGGAATCTTTCAGAATAAAGATATTGAATAAGATGTTTAACTTATAAAAGAGAAGAGGTTCTTTATTAAACAATGGTTTTAACCTCTTTGGTTATACTTTAAGAAATCCTAGAAATGAATTATTGAGATACTTATACCGGAGGGATAAGTATATAAATACGTTTTAAAGTATTGAAGTTAGAAAAGAAATATTGAAAATGAATTGTAGTTATACTTATACCGAAGGGATAAGTATATGAATACGTTTTGAAGTATTGAAGTTAGAAAAGAAATCTTAAAATTGAATTGTAGATATACTTATACCGGAGGGATAAGTATATGAGTACGTTTTGAAATATTGAAGTTAAATAGGAAATCTTGGAATTGAATTGTGATTACACTTATACCGGAGGGATAAGTATATTAAAACCCTTTTTGGGTAGTAAGACTATAACGGATTAGGTAATTCTTAGAATATATACATATACACATTTTATATGTATAAGTTGAATATATACGCTAGTATATAAAGGAATATTAATCGAGTATGAGTTATTGATCAATAAGTGATGTCTTATTTGACAAACGAAGTTTTATTAGTTAAAAGAAGTTTTACTAATAAAGAATTATTAATCGAGTATGAGTTATTGATTAATAATTGAAGTTGTATTTGACAAGTGAAGTTTTATTTGTTAAAAGGAGTTTTACTAAAAAAATAAGGTTTAATTAATGAAATATTAATTAAATGGGAATGGGATTAGAAGCCGTTTATATGAGTTAACCGTGCTTCGACTAATTGTCATGTTGCGTGACTTGATAGTGACTTGGCTGTTATCATGCTTCGTGATCTTGATAGTGCCTTGAATGTTTATTCGGTTGTTATGGAAATTAAGCAGGGTTGTTTTCCATATACAATCGTATATTGTGTGAAATGTAGTCAGTTAGTTGATTATAGAACTTGGCCTTAAATTTAGCGACTAGTTTTGAGGAGACCGGGATTGGTAAGTGTTTTACTTATCGAAAACCACTTCAAAACTAGTATACGGGTTCTATGTTTTGGAAGCGGTTGTGAAGTGAAGGCCATATGGCGATTCGAGATCTGTTGAGATGCTCGAACACATATAGTGATTCTAAGATCTATGAAAGAATCTATGTGTGATTCCAAGATCTGTTGATGTATTGGAATCCATGTATGATTCTGAGATCTGTGAAGGAGTCTATGTGTGATTCCAAGATCTATTGAGTTGTGGGATTTCAACTGGGAATTCTTGTTCTGTTCGAGTGATGAAGACTCGTGTGAAAGATGCCGAATGAAACCTCGACATCGGAAATGGCTAAAAACAGAGTAGGACCACAATCTGGGGTTTTGCTAACCTACGGCAGGATATATTGACTCCATATCTAGTGTATGCTTATTATCGAATCGTGCGGGAGCTCCTCGAAGTTGTGCGCGGGAGTTGGATATATTTGGTTCCACATGGTGCACTTCGGTGTTTTGTGCGTGGGCCAGTTGTGTTTACCTTATGGTATATTTTATCTAGAGATATGCGATGCTCGGAGGTACTTTCTGACCCTTGTGCATGGAGTTTGGATCTGTATTGAGAGATCTCCAATGGAAAATCCAATATGTGAACGTGCCTTATTGGTTTTTTTTGTACACTTAATAGTTGTCGAATGTAACCAATGTAATCATTCCTTCTATGTGAATTTATTTATATTCTACACCCTAGACATTATTTATAATACAACTATACTTCTCCTAATAAATGGTTGGTTTCAATTGAGGGAAATCCGGAGCGGTTATCTGCACAGTCCCCTCAGTGTTGTTACATGCAATATGTATCTTGAGTTTCTCATACCAGACTGATGTCTGACGCTTGGTTTTTGTTTTCCTTAAAATCATCACGTACTCCTTCGAGTAGGCTGAGTATGGCAAGTTTTACTTTGGATGCCTTAGAGCTTTTGGAAGAGAGTTGGAATTCATCTTACCGTACTTTTTATATCCGCTGCATTCTATGTTGTACATCAACATTTATGAGGACGGGTTGTTATAACTATCCAAGTTGATGGTAGGTTAGTCTTCTCTGATAGTTGTAATCATACAGTTTTATTTGGTAAAGATCATTCATTATATTATATGTAACCGTTCCGTTGTGAGATTCTGATATTGTGTCCTCTTCTTCCTCAGTCTATTTTCTTTTTATTTTATTTCACCCTAACTTTTCGTCTTTCCGGCACTTGGGTGCTCGGCACGTGAATACCGTGGATGTATTAGTGTCGACATTTGAGGGTCGAAAAGTTGGGTTGTTACATTTGGTATCAGAGCACAAGGTTGAGCGAACACCTTGGCTTAGGTTGGGTATGACTCATCAAGAGATAGGGTAATGGAATGCCCTAACATGAGTTGAGTGTAATATATATAAGAGAGCGCGTATTTATTAGTGCTATAAATATATTTTATGTTGTGTTAGTTAATATGTTGAGTGGTTTATGAATTCTGGTCGATATGTGGGACACCATGGTATCGATAGGGATTTCTAAATACTTAAACAAAGCAAATCGACACAATATTGGTTTTAAATTGGTAAATGAAATAATTTTACCTAGGCTTATATTTTTGTACAAAATATAAACTTTCATGAATTGATATAGTTATTTATGATGTGTTTGGTTGTTAGGAATGATAATATTCAACTATTATTAGTTATGCTTGATCAGTTTATGAGCATGTACTATTGCCTATTGACTTATAACTTGTTTACCTTTTAAAAACATGGGTTGGGTAGATGGTAATAAGTGGGAACATTAGATATGAACACCTTGTGGATTAAGTTTCATAGTTTGACTATATGGCATTTAATGATGATGTTTGGTTAAATTGAATTTTAACATGATTCGTCTATTATTATCCGAATAATGATAAGAATTTTTGAAATAAGTTAGATAAAGAAGTGCTTTATATAAATTATTGAAACTTGATTAAGTCATTTTACGGATCCCTGTAGTCTATGCATGAATATTGCATATATGTGAAAAATGCCATTTGTAGGTTTCATTTGTTAAAATGAAATGGGATTTTCAACGATTTTGGATAGTTGAAACCTTCCGAATTATTACAGAACTTGAAGTTAAGTGTTTGTGAAAATATAAAGTTGAGTTTATATAACACTTGAATTATTAAGATAGCAAGTTGGAACAAGTTCAAAATTTGATTAACATACTCAACAAATTTGATGTTTGGATATACTCATAGAATGTATAAGAGTATTATATGTGTACAAACTTAAGTTATACGGTGTTTAATAACTTGAAGTAAAGTTTTATGAAATAATTCATAAGTGGTTTTAGTATTAATAAAGAAATACTAAGTGATAATTGAATGTCGAAAAAAGAGGAAGGATATTAGAATAAAATGGCATACTATACATATAGAAGAATTAATAAAGGATATTGGTGTTTAAGAAACCAATAGGATAAAATACGTGAGTTGTACGTAGGTCATTTTATTCACAAAGTTGATCTTGGTACAGATTCGAGTACAGGATTTTGAAGGTGATTTACACCGGTCCGAACAAGGGTTCTTCACTAGACTTTGATAGTGAATACTTGATATGGATTTTTGATATGATCCTGAAGTTTTCTATCATAGTGTATGGCTATGTAAGGAAGATGGAAGTTTCTAGTCAAGAAACTAGATCGAAGTACGCACTAGATATGTCAAGTGTGGGATACTAGTTCGGAAACGAAGTCTTGTGATCCGGAAAGTGATATGATCAAACAATGTGTACGGATGGTTTATTAACATCGTATAGGATTTAGTATGTTTGGTAGCTAGTGGAGGGTTTGTGAAACGACTCTTTGATTTGTTATGAGGTATTGTGAATTATCGACTGAGTAATCCCTAAGGCTATTGAGCGTAAGGCACACTTAGTAGGTTGTTTATCATCCTTATGCGATGAGGGGGTTTGAGCTTGATCAAGCTATGAGTTTTGTTTGCTGGTAGTATGATACTGTTAGGTATCGATGTTTGATTGTTTCTTTGGTTTCTCGTGTTGCAATTTCGGGGACGAAATATTTTAAGCGGGGGAGAATGTAAAGACCCGGAAAATTCGAACACTTAATCTTTGAATAACATAACAATTTGTAATATTGTTAAGTGTTATAAATATGATTTTATAACCTTGTTAAACATCATTTAATTAGTAATTTATAATTCTAGACTCGTTTTGGAAAAATGCTTTCAAAAATATATTTTTGGTTAAATATTGATAAAATGACCGAAAATCGTTTTATCAATAAATGGCAATTTTCTTAGTAAAAGTTGTTGAAAATTTTAGTGAATGTCTAATTAATCATCAGGGAAGTAGTTAGATAATAAAAGTATTTTTCATATTTATGGTTAACTATTTTGATGATGTCATCATTTTAAAAAATGAGCATTTAAGGAAAGTTTTTGTATGTTGGGTATTTAAATATTGAAATAAATGTTTTATAATTTGAATATGCTTGTTTTAATTGTTTAAATAAGTTAATGAATTTATTTCCAAGTTTTGTTTACTTGAATAAATCATTTGATAAAGAACTAATAGTATGATCGAGATTCGACTCCCAGATTCACATCCTATCGTTGAATAGAAGTTGTTTCATATCGTTGCAACGTTGTTTGATATATGTGTATGTATTCACATACATGCATATACACATATATATGTAAGCATAATTAGTCACATCAAGAGTTTAGAAAATATCCTAAGTGTATGTATATAAGCTTCTTATATGTATACAAATGAGTGCTTACTTGAAAAAGCAAACTTACCATCTCTTACACACCTTTCACTTCCCTTACACACCATCCCATCTATCATAATTACTATTAGGGTTTTAAGGGCATTTTGGTCTTTTCCCATTCACCTTCCTTTTACTATATAAGGAGGGGTATACCTCCTTCTTTCTTACACAAAATTCCTAAGCAAAAGTGAAGCTTTTAATGGCTTATCTTCATCTTCTTCCTCTTCCTTACTAACTTTCTCAAACTATACTCAAACCAACTCCAAATCAACTCAAACTTTGAGTGTAGCCTTCTTATGCCATTACAAGACCTTCTAGAAAGTTAGAAGTTGAAAATTCCAAGTCCTTCTCTATTTTCATCTTTGGTTGTGAGCTTTATATGAAGGGAAAGCAAGGAAAGGAGGTTGCTAGCTTGGATCTTTGTTCTTATTATTGGATCTTTATTCTTATTCTTGGTTCTCGGATTTGCGAAGGATTAAGGTGAGTTTACTCACTATTTAGGACAGCAAACATAAACCCTTTTGCATGTTTTTAACTATGCTTACAGTTGCTTGAATGTTAGTAACTTATGTTAAAAATGTGAACTTGATTCTTACTTTAAAAGTAAGCGACATATGTGATCCATGTTAATGGATTGGAATGGTCTTGAATGGACTTGGAATTGTATTTGAATTTACTTGTATAACAAGTGGAATGGACTTGAAACAAAGCACATAAGGATTAGTAGGGAATTGACATATTGTGGACTTGAACTTGAAAGTGCACTTATAGCGATAGTCGCTATAGATGCAGTTTGAATTGTTGTGTTTTCAACACTTTGTATGAAACTTTGCAATGACATCCTTAGTGATTTCTTATCATATTAAAATGGTTGTTTAACTTATATGTTAAATTGAAGTAAGTTTGAAAGTGTGTAAAGCTAGAATAGTCATATAAATGCACTTGATAATTACTTGTTTATTGAATATCATGATTATTGTGCTTAATTCTAATAAGCCGACGAGCAGGCTTATCTATCTGTGAGTGTCAAGAATGGGGTGTCTAGGCAAGGGGTGATATGCAACCAGTGCTCTAACCTACCTGGCCTCACTCTTGACCGAGGGATAGTTAAGTTGATAATGTCGGAAACGAGTTAAGTACACGAAGTGTGATTTCTGTAAGCATAAAATGGTTTTGGTTTTGTCGTGACAATGTGTTAATTACGTTAGTATTTAACCCTCTCAGATTATATCATGGAAGTAAATATAATTGAATCTTAAACAAACATTTAAAGATAAATTATAAAGGATTGTTTTGGGTTTGTTGTAAACATTGTTTTAGCAACACTTGTTTTGAAACCCTCGGAATGTAGTTAAACTGGAATATACGGTTTAATGATTTTGAATATACTTAGATCTTTAATAATTGATTTTAAAGATAGAAACAAGTATAGGAATCTTTCAGAATAAAGATATTGAATAAGATGTTTAACTTATAAAAGAGAAGAGGTTCTTTATTAAACAATGGTTTTAACCTCTTTGTTTATACTTTAAGAAATCCTAGAAATGAATTATTGAGATACTTATACCGAAGGGATAAGTATATAAATACGTTTTGAAGTATGGAAGTTAGAAAAGAAATATTGCAAAATGAATTGTAGTTATACTTATACCGGAGGGATAAGTATATGAATACGTTTTGAAGTATTGAAGTTAGAAAAGAAATCTTAAAATTGAATTGTAGATATACTTATACCGGAGGGATAAGTATATGAGTACATTTTGAAATATTGAAGTTAAATAGGAAATCTTGGAATTGAATTGTGATTACACTTATACCGGAGGGATAAGTATATTAAAACCCTTTTTGGGTAGTAAAACTATAACGGATTAGGTAATTCGTAGAATATATACATATACACATTTTATATGTATAAGTTGAATATATACGCTAGTATATAAAGGAATATTAATCGAGTATGAGTTATTGATCAATATGTGATGTCTTATTTGACAAACGAAGTTTTATTAGTTAAAAGTAGTTTTACTAATAAAGAAATATTAATCGAGTATGAGTTATTGATTAATAATTGAAGTTGTATTTGACAAGTGAAGTTTTATTTGTTAAAAGGAGTTTTACTAATAAAATAAGTTTTAATTAATGAAATATTAATTAAATGGGAATGGGATTAGAAGCCGTTTATATGAGTTAACCGTGCTTCGACTAATTGTCATGTTGCGTGACTTGATAGTGACTTGGCTGTTATCATGCTTCGTGATCTTGATAGTGCCTTGAATGTTTATTCGGTTGTTATGGAAATTAAGCAGGGTTGTTTTCCATATACAATCGTATATTGTGTGAAATGTAGTCAGTTAGTTTACTATAGAACTTGGCCTTAAATTTAGCGACTAGTTTTGAGGAGACCGGGATTGGTAAGTGTTTTACTTATCGAAAACCACTTCAAAACTAGTATACGGGTTCTATGTTTTGGAAGCGGTTGTGAAGTGAAGGCCATATGGCGATTCGAGATCTGTTGAGATGCTCGAACACATATAGTGATTCTAAGATCTATGAAAGAATCTATGTGTGATTCCAAGATCTGTTGATGTATTGGAATCCATGTATGATTCTGAGATCTGTGAAGGAGTCTATGTGTGATTCCAAGATCTATTGAGCTGTGGGATTTCAACTGGGAATTCTTGTTCTGTTCGAGTGATGAAGACTCGTGTGAAAGATGCCGAATGAAACCTCGACATCGGAAATGGCTAAAAACAGAGTAGGACCACAATCTGGGGTTTTGCTAACCTACGGCAGGATATATTGACTCCATATCTAGTGTATGCTTATTATCGAATCGTGCGGGAGCTCCTCGAAGTTGCGCGCGGGAGTTCGGTATATTTGGTTCCACGTGGTGCACTTCGGTGTTTCGTGCGTGGGCCAGTTGTGTTTACCTTATGGTATATTTTATCTAGAGATATGCGACGCTCGGAGGTACTTTCTGACCCTTGTGCATGGAGTTTGGATCTGTATTGAGAGATCTCCGATGGAAAATCCAATATGTGAACGTGCCTTATCTGTTTTGTTTGTACACTTAATAGTTGTCGAATGTAACCAATGTAAGCATTCCTTCTATGTGAATTTATTTATATTCTACACCCTAGACATTATTTATAATACAACTATACTTCTCCTAATAAATGGTTGGTTTCAATTGAGGGAAATCCGGAGTGGTTATCTGCACAGTCCCCTCAGTGTTGTTACATGCAATGTGTATCTTGAGTTTCTCATACCAGACTGATGTCTGACGCTTGGTTTTTGTTCTCCTTAAAATCCTCACGTACTCCTTCGAGTAGGCTGAGTATGGCAGGTTTTACTTTGGATGCCTTAGAGCTTTTGGAAGAGAGTTGGAGTTCATCTTACCGTACTTTTTATATCCACTGCATTCTATGTTGTACATCAACATTTATGAGGACGGGTTGTTATAACTGTCCAAGTTGATGATAGGCTAGTCTTCTCTGATAGTTGTAATCATACAGTTTTATTTGGTAAAGATCATTCATTATATTATATGTTACCGTTCCGTTGTGAGATTCTGATATTGTGTCCTCTTCTTCCTCAGTCTATTTTCTTTTTTTTAATTTCAACCTAACTTTTCGTCTTTCCGGCACTTGGGTGCTCGGCACGTGAATACCGGGGATGTATTAGTGTCGACATTTGAGGGTCGAAAAGTCGAGTCGTTACATGTTACCTTGGTTAAGTGTTCTCTCTTGTGTTACTTAACCCTACCGCATGTCTTGTTATATCGGTTAAGCGTTCCCCCTGTGTTAACTTAACCCTTACCACACCTCACGTTAGATTGGTTAAGTGTATGTTAACTCAACCCCATCCACTAGCTATATTATAATGGTTAAGTGTTACCCTCGTGTATTTACTTAACCCTACCACACATCAGGTTATATTGTTTGGGTGTTATCAACCTATTCAAGTTAAACCAACCCATCCGCTAGTCATGTTATAACGGTGAAGTGTTATCAACCTATTCAAGTTAACCTAACCCACTTGCTTGTCATGTTATGTTGGTTGAGTTTTATTACTTAACCGCAACCACTTGTCTAATTAACCCGTTGTATTAGTTAAGTGTTCTCACTTTACTTTACCTTATCCACTTGTCCTAATTAACATGTTATAATGGTTAAGTGTTCTCAATTTACTTAACCCAACTCACTTGTCTAATTAACATGTTATATTGGTTAAGTGTTCTCTATTTACTTAACCACACCTACTTGTCTGATTAACACGTTATCTTGGTTAAGTGTTTTCTAGTGATTCATGACTTAACCCTACCAAGTGTCATTTATCGGTTCACGTTGACTTAACCCACCCATATGTCATGTCAAATTGGTTAAGTCCACACTTATAAGTTTTACGTGTTCTTAACTCATCCCGGTTAGGTCCATATTTACATGTCAAATTTCCATGTCATCACACCTAACCCTCTAACCAAACCCATGTCTTATTATGGTTCGTATTCCTTAATTCATTCATTATGACGAATGAAACATGACCTCTCACATTAGACCGTGCACTTTGTGGCCACTGGATTTGCCGGGCGGTTCCGGGCAGATTTACACTACAAACTGACTCTAACCTCGTGTCATAAACCGTTACGCCTACAATTCGACCTTCGACCTCTCACATTAGACTGACAATTTGTGGCTACTGGATTTGCCGGGCGGTTCCGGGTAGATTTACACCAGAAACTGAGTCTAACCTCATGTCAAAGGTTCATTAATGGTCGTATTCCACCCAAAACCCCAATATCAGTTCATGTGTTTAACATATAATAATGTTCGTGTTCAAGTCAATTATCCAAAAAACAGTCATTTTCATGTTTCAAATTCCCAACTTTACATATTAATATATACCTAAGTTCTAATTTTCATGTCGTTTTACATATATCAATATTCCTGCAATTTTGCATTGGTCAAGTTTCATACCAAACTACATGTATTCCATGTTTACATCAATTTACCCAAACTTACAAACTTTATTTATAACGATAATACCCGAATCCCAATTTCATGTTATGCCGTCAATTCTACCGAACATATATATATATATATCCAATATAGACAATATTCCCATATTTCCCCATATTCAATCGTAGGAAAATCGCAGTTTAGGCCTAGGTCCGAAATTGACCTAGGTTCATCAAAAGAAAATAAATAGGGGGAGGTAGAATTTGTATAACAATAAGTACAGAGAGAAAACTGGCATAAGAACATCTTCTCTGGCATAAAAGATAGATCTTGATAATAATATCAACATGAATCAAGAAAAATTGATTTACAACAAGCTGAATAGATCATAAGCTTGACATGAGGATGAAAATAGAAAAGTCCCAAAACTCAAGATTCAAGAAGCAATAGAAATAGATCTGAATCGATAAACATACTTAAATCCAATTCCACTTTATTCCATGGTCATATTATAATTAACAAGTTTAAATCTAAAAAGTAACTAGAACTTATAGAGCATGGCTAGCGAATTAAGAACTGAAATTGATGTAAAAACGTTGCGGTGTCGCTGATCTATTCTCTTGAATTGTTGTAGAAGAGTTGATCTTTGATTTGAATCGAGTTTGAATGCTTAAGCTTTAATTTGGAGGCGGCGGCCATGGTTCAAGAGGGAGTTCAGCAACATAACGGTGTAAGAATGATTTGTTGTGAATTAGGTTAGGTCTTAGGGTGTTTATATAGGTGTAGGAAACTTATTTAGGCCCTTAGATAAACCCTAGAATCAATCCTGACCTTCAGAAATCGTCCCAGCCCACTGACTCAACCGGTGCACCCAACCAGGCCACCCTGGCCTGACCAGGGAGGTTGACCCCCAGGTCGACCCTATGGTCGACCTGGTCTGGCCAGGTTGACCCCCTGGTCGACCTGGCCTCTGGGCGGGAATTTTCCTGCCCAGCCCGCTTTTGGGTCTTGAATTCGAATTTGAATTCGAATTTTTGAGCTGTTTTTTATTCTAAAAATTCGTGAAACTTCTAGAGGTCATAACTCAGTCATAGGACTCTGATTTTCGAAAACTCGGACTCAATTTCATGTAGAATTCCGAGACGAACGCAATGGCGTAACACATTTCCCATGATTCTCATTTTAAAAGTTAATTATACTCTGATTTCTAGTTTCAACATGTTATTAATATCGGGTTGTTACAATGCATGATGAGTAGATCACTTCCTACTTTCAAGAATTGTTGTAATGAATCTCTTAATATCCATTGAAGTGGTAATTGCAATATGCAAAACTTATTACAACATATAAGTTCCTGAAAAATATAAATAACATTTGTTGTTATAAAGAATACAAGAACATGGGTGGTAGATTACAACATTCTTTTAAGTATTGTTGTAATGAAAATCTTGATATACTTCAGGATGAGTAGATTACTCCCTACTTGGTGTTGTTGTAATGAAAATCTTGATATACTCATTCTTTTAAGTGTTATTGTAATGAAAATCTTGATATACTTCATTCTTTTAAGTATTGTTGTAATGAAAATTTTGATATACTTCAAGATGAGTAGATTACTTTCTACTTAGTGTCATTGTATCGGAAGTTGTCTTATTCATCAAATGTGTATTGCAATATGGAAACCCGATTGAAAAACAAAAAGAATACATTTTAAATAAGAAAACATGCCTAAAGCATGGAAATGCACATGATGTTTTTTGAAGAAAAATTTCACTAAGAAGTATCTGTAAGTAATTTGAATTATTGATAGAAAAATGCGAATTCAGAGAAAATTATTAAATCGGGGGGGGGGGGCATCAATAAGCATATTATAATGCACTCTTTTTCCTTGACTAAGTTTTTTCCCATAGGGTTTTCTTAGTAAGGTTTTAATACGGCATTTTCATGATCCATAAGTACCATACTCCATTTGACATAGTAAATATGACATTTTAAATTGTACTCTTTTTCCTTCACTAAGATTTTTCCCATCGAGTTTTTCTTAGTAAGGTTCTGACGAGGTAATATTTTGATCCAGAAGTATCAAACATCTTTTGATGCAGTAAAATATTATTTATGAAGACAAGACAGCATACATGGCTCAGATTCAAGTGAATTATATCAAGGGTGATAGGATGGAGAATATTTCTTCTAAATTTCTCTTCACACATTAAATATGAAAGGCTTACACAAAGAGGTGAAACAAATTCAGTTTCAAGAAAAGCGGGTAGATCTATTCTCAATGGCAATTTGCAGATCAACATTCCAGAAGATGGTGTACAAAATTGGCATGCTTCGACTACTTCAATAGACTAATTGAATAATGTGTTATAAATAAGTGGGAGCAGATAAAATTATGCTATAATGTAATCTTTTCCTTCACTAATATATTTCCCACTGGGTTTTTGTTAAAGGTTTTTAGTGAGGCATTATCCTGATCTTGAAGTATCAACACTTACTGTAACATTGTAAATCATGTTACATAAAAATGAAATAATATTGCTCTCTTTTCCTTGTTTATGATTTTTCCTATAGGGTTTTCACAAAAGGGTTTTTAATGAGGAATTGGTTTGATCCCGGAGCATCAAACTTCTATAAGAAATATCATTTTAATATGATATCCATAATGTTACACGTTGCACTCATTTTCTCATTCAAGGTTTTTCCCATTGGGTTTTCCTAACAAAGTTTTGAAGGCAACAGATAATAACTGTATCGAATGAACGAATATACATATATATATTATATATATGCAAGCAAGATAATAATAAGGGGGAGCAATCATCGTATAAGTTTTAAAAGGGACAACTTCAAGTTAGCAGAGCATTCAAGATTTTGAAGACGCATATTTAAAAGGGAGTGTTGTAATATATAAGAATGAATATGCTTTTGTAATATTCTATTTAGTCCCACATCATGGAGATAAGTTTAACATCAGCTCCAAAATTTATATATAAAGGAGCCAATGTAATAGAAATTAGGGACATTTTGAATTGATAGAAATAAAAGGTCTCTCCCTTATCTCTTCTATTCTCTCTAATGGCTTATGTTTATTATCTATTCTGTTTTATTCTATAACAAGGTTTATATTATTCAACAGCTACGCTCGTCTTGCCTAAAAGGAAAATAATCCAAAAATTAATGCTGAAAATACAATGGACGACTGCAAAATCTAACAATACGAATTAATAAATTCAATGTATTTTTTCTCCGTATTGCTAGATACTAGGAAAGTAAATTCCATACATATGATTTAGAATTTCCTGAAATAGTGAAGTTTTATAAGCATAACATTTGCGTGGAAGCGGCAGCAGAAAGCGTAAAAGGATGGTTCAATCGGCATGACACAGCATGTAACGACCCGGATTTTTCGGAATTTAAATTCAAATATTTAAATTGGTTTAAAATATTATATTACAAAAATAGTAATAAATTTTTAATATTGAATTCATTAATTTAACGACCATCAAATGTTTAATTTATATTTTATTATAAAGAACTCGAAAAGGCACGGTAGTTCATAATATTGTGTTTTGAATTTCCATTGAATATACATAATCCGTTATAAGTCGGAATTCTGTAAAACAAGAAACGTTAGAATCGAATGGGTTATAATTTTTTAACAAAAGAGAAAAATTGAGATTCTATCCTATATATTGTAAGTTATGTCCAAATCAAATTTTAAAATAGTTGTTATGGATTTGTTAATAAACAACAACACTTATTTAATAAATTATAAAAGGATTTCTATATAATTCCAATATCTTTAAACTCAAAAATGGTAAAGTTGAGTTATAAATCTATATTGGTTATGTTTGAAATGTATATTATTTTATTTGGATATAAAATATAATAATAATAATTTATTATTATTTAATTTAATTGTTTTTAATTTATTTATATTTTTAATGGTATTATATAAGCCATAGAAATAACTGTTTTTCAAACAACCTCTGTTTTCGACGAAACGAATTTTATTAGAATACATATGGCTAGTTATTCCTAGATTTCCAGTTTGGAACCAACTGGAGTTGTTTTGTCAGTATGTTCAATTTAAATGTGAACTGATAAATATATTGAAATTAAAATAACGTCATTATGCAAATGGAATTCGTTTCCAACGAAATTTATTGGGACCGAAACATCAAGGTGTAGTAGTGTATTTATTTCCGCTGAATATGGAGTTGGCGTTTAACGGTACGTATATTTGATGGTAACATAAATAATGGTGTGAATTTATTAACCATATATAAAACAAGATAATATGTGTATCACTTAACCCGTAAGTAACTAATGACAGAACAGCGTACTCTATATTTAATTATTATTTTTAGCTTACCTGCCGTGCTAAGTTTTGTGAAACAGAAAACACATTGCCGTCTGTTCCTACCCTATAACCTCTTTTCAACATCCCTTCCCAAAGCAGTTGTACCTATATTTCTCCAACGAAGCCTACACTATTTTCCCTTCTTTCAAGTGTGCCAATACCGGTTATTTTCTTTACATCCTAAATATTGTAAGCAGCTACCCTAGAGACTAAAACAACATATATACCGACCTATATGTACAAATGTTAACCAATCCCATCAGATTGAAGTACACGCACATGCCTATGTTCATGTGAAACCGCAGTCCCTAAATTTTTTTATAGACAGAACATGCAACCTACCTATTAATGTGTATGCTACCCTAGTTTAATTCTTTTGCCTATCCTGTGTCTTCACGTTTAAGGAAGGGTATGCACAGACCTACTTCTGGGAACCCTACATATGGCAACCCCATAATCTAATATATATATATATATATATATTATACATTTCCTTCGATGCTAAGTATTGTATCACCTCTCCATTTCAACTCACACAACTAATCAAAGTACCAAGTTCAGATGTCCTATAATTTTCTGTGTGCCTAAGGTGACAGTACTAAGTGATATAACATTGTTTCTATCTTTAATTATGTTCCCCTATATATAATAACGCAAGCCTTGGAATCTTTGTTTTTGTTCCAGTCCAGCTATAAGAAAATGAAAGTCATTATCTCTTCAACAAGTAAATCACAAATCACCCTCGTGGTTATTCTTCCTTTTTGGCAAGAACGAAACCAACGGCTTCCATTTCCGAAACCAGAATCAAGCGCCTTCAGCTCACTTGCATTCGTGAGGAAAATACCAGGAACGGGAAGCACAAGAGGGTTGAAATGGGTGTTTTCCAAGGATGAAGTCGTTTTCAAGGACAGCGAGTAGAAGGGTGGGGACTCAGACCATCAGACGTGGGGTCAGTACAATACAAGTGGTAGGGCGATGGTAGTTGCAGATCAAAGGGTGGTAGCTGAGGTGAAGACGTCTTCTGGAATGAAGCAGTAAGTATACCAAAAAAACAAAAGAAAAGAGATTTTTTTTTTTGAAAAGAGAAGAACGGGTTAAACAGAAGACGTATAGGGATGCTTACAGGCGAGAGCGGGGTATGTGTTGGAACAATATGGAAATGAGTAACAGTAATGTAGCAGAAGAGAAATTGGGAAGGTTAAGTGGTTATGGCTTTGGCCATTAATTATTAAAAAAAAGGTATGCGAGAAGAAGAAAAATTAGGGGAGTGTGGTGAATGACCATTTGTTTTTGGCTTGCGGATTAGGAAATTAAAAACGATGGGAAGAATTGGTTGAACATGTGAGAGACATAGGCCCTGTGAAGTTGTAAGGGGAAGAACAGCAATAGTTGCGTTCAAAAATAAATAGTGGATGGTGGAGAAAGAAAAAAAAATTATGGGAGGAAACGAGTAAGCCACAGGGAGTTTCTGGGAAGATGTAACAGTTCAAGTGGGTGTTGCGGTGTGGGCTTTGAAGTTTGGACCGACACTTATATTGGTATGGGGCTGGTTCATGTTTACATGGGACACTTGTATTTGGGTAAGCCCGTACTAAAAAGAGAAAAATAAAAGGATTTTGAAATGCGCAGGTAAGTTGGGAATGTGGGATGGACTTCATTGATGGAGGCATAGGAGAATATAGGCAGGTTGAAGTACATATATTTGGGTCTTGGGAAACAAAAAGGGATAAGGCCCGTTATAAATATAAATTAAAATTTTAAATAACTTAATTGTTTTATAATCTTGCAATAATCATATCTCGACCGCATATAATCAGAATCAAGCGTGGTCAGTCTCGGTGGAACCATGTTGACAAACACTACTTGATGGAGCTGGTCTTGTCAAGGTTGGAAGCAATGGGAATTTTTAATTACATTAATTTTTAGTTTAATTTAATTAAAACAACCGTTTAACCAACGAATGAAAACCAAGGTGAGTTAAACCTACTCAGTTGTCCCACTTATATTTTATATAAGTCGGGTTTAAACATTTGTGTGCTTTATTTGCTAATTATTAGTTGATTTGATTATTGTTTGCATATATGTTGAATATTTCCATATAACTGATTTAAATTAAACATTCGTTTAATTTAATCAAACTAAATCGTTATTTTTAACGATTATTTCCAATAGAGGTAACTTACCTGGTTGGTTACGTTTATTAAAATATAAATGTATTTAAATAAATGATTGGATGCTTGAATCATTGTTGTTAGTTAACCATTAATCATTCATGTTGTTATATTATCATATTAATTGAATGAATCATTTTATTTGAGGTAACCGATTTGATGCAGGGAAGAACAGGTTGGAAGGATCCAACTGGATTCCTTAAATTTATTGTTTATTTTCATATGATCATTATATGAACTGTTTAACCAATATGATTGGATTTGGGTGCCGATTGTTGAATCTAAATTCAACATTGTTTGTTATTAACCAGTAGGCGGTATTTGTAACAAACCGGAAAATCCGAGCCAATTTAAAAATTTTATTTTGGCAATTTTGATGAATTTTGATTATTTAAAATGAATTATTTTAAATAATAATGATGAGTAATTTATTTTGAATATAAAACGTATATATTTATTTGAATCGAAGTTAGAATATTAATATTTATTTTTAAATATTAAAGGAATTGAAAATGGCGCGGTAGTTTGAAATTTCGATTTCAAATTTCAAATGAATGTACATGATTCAAAATAAACTGGATTTCAGTGAAACTAAAAATATTAGAATCTATTTGAAAATATCTTTCCAACTAATCCGAAAAATTGAAATTTAATAGCAGGAATAAAAAGTTATGTCCAGTTGAAAATTCAGAATAGTCGTGGAAAATATAGCCCTTAAAAATGGAAATTTCGCAAATGACCTCCATTTTCGACGGAACCACTTTTGTTGGATCCGGGATGTCGAATTATTGCTAGATTCCAATGTTCATAATTTTTGGAAATAATATGTGAGCGTGACAAAAGAAAACGTGTTTTGTCAGTTTGGATCGACCAGAAAATGACCATTTTTCAAAAGGTCTCCAAATTTGACGAAACTAGTTTTTTTAGAGCCATATCATCAATACGAAGTTAGAAAATATTTTTCGGGAATTTTTAGAGTCTGTATGTGGCTACGGTAAATTGAAATGTACGTTTAAATTAAATATATCATGATTTATAATTTAATTTAAAGGAAAACTAATCATAACGGTCGAATTGGCTTACCGGACATATCCCATTATGTCCGGAATGGGGGTAATTAGCTAGGAACGACAGTCGTTGGGTTTGATTTAGTATTCAAAGATTAAACGGGCTACTTTCGAATAAAATAAAATAAATAAATAATATATAAACCCTTCTACTGGTCAAAGAAGAAGTCAAACCCTCCTTTTATTTTTCTGCATGGTCAACGAGCGCCTCCATCCATTTTCTGCAATCTAAATCACTCCGGAGAATAACTCCTCCAATCTCCCTCCTTACACAATTAAATTAAATTCGACAAAATGCAAAATCGGGCTGCTCGAAGAAGGTTTCCAATCTGTATGCGGGTGATTATTTTCTGGGGTGTGGTTCTCTTGATTTCTTGGCTAGAAGGTGGTGCGTTCACCTGCGTTTTTGGAGGAGGGGGTGCCTCGAGTTGCGTGCCGTGCTGGGGGACTGGGAGAGCAGGTTGGTGCTCTTCACGGGTTGGTGGACGATCAGCCTCCGGCCTCTTCTGGTGGTGGCGCCGCCTTGATATTCATATGCGACGATGGGTTCAGTTCATAGCAAATTGGAGTGATGATCTTGGAAGAAGGTTAGCTGGTAATTAGGTTTAATTAATTTTGTTAATTAAATTCTATTTATTTATTAAGGTAATAAAAAGTTAACCATACTTTAATTTGTTTAACTAAGGAATTGGAGTTCAAAAATAGCATGGTAAATAGAAATATGATTTTATAAATTGCATTGTTTTAAATAAAATAGAAAATATATCATTTGTTTTAAAAGTAGAAAATATGTGTTTGTTTTAAAAATCCGAAATCTATATATAGTAGTGAAATAAAAGTGGTCTTTTCTTATATAAGAACACCGATATAAAAATATAATCTTGACTATAAGTAGAGCGATGTAAAAATATAATTTTTAGTTAGATAAAAATATAATTTTTAGTTATATAAAAATCTAATTTTTAGTTAGAAGAAAATATGATTTTTATTGTATGAACATCGAAATGAAAATATATGATTTTTGAAAATGAAAATATATGATTTTTGTAAATGAAAAGTTTGGGTTTTTAAAATGAAAAGAAATGATTTTTCCTTATGAAAAGATTAGATTTTTTATAATATAAAGAAGTGATTTTTATTTTAAAAGCAGTAAATTAAAAATAGGATTTTTATTGTTTGATTAGCAAAAGAAAAATATAATTTTTATTTATATAGCGAAGAGATAAAAATAAGATTTTTATTATTTGAATAGAAGAATAAAAATGTGATTTTTATTTATTTGAATGGCATGTTAAAAATAGAATTTTTATATAATAGAGAATATAAAAATATGATTTTCATTTATGTAGCGAAATAAAAAAATCTGATTTTTATTATATATATAGTGAAATAAAGACGTGATTTTTATAGCATTGAAATAAAAATGTAATTTTTACTATGAACAGCGGGAAAAGATCGCATTGGAATTTGGGCAAATCTGAACCGTTCATAAATAGAGAATGAAGGAGTGGAACCCAAAGGTGAGAACTTCACACTTTGATTTTAATTTCTAGTTAATATATATACTAGGATGCAGAGGGTGCTTAGCAGCACCCGACACCCGTCGTCCACAGACCATGGACGACTTGTTTGTTTGTTTGATTGTGTTGTGAAAATTGTTTGTGTGATGTAGAATGGAGTAAAATATTTTATAGTTAAAAATATAATTTTTAACGTGTATATGAATAAAATAAATATTTATAAACAAATCGGACGATTTGTTTATGTACACCCATTTGACTGATATGGATTGGGACGATAAATTTTACACATCGCCCAACTGCACAAATAAAATTCATTATTTATTGATTGAAACCCCACATGGGTATTGGGATGATATATGACATACACTAATCCCAATATTTAGTTGTATGTTAATCGATTGGTTGACAGACTGTTATAAGCGTTAAATATTTATATTTGATGCTTATGCAGTGTAGAATGCACTTTGGATGATGGTTGACTGTGTCTGATTATTGTTGTATACATGTGTTGTATGAAATCCATATAAATCAAATTATATGGTAATTGACTGTGTCTGATTTCAATTCAGAAAGAATGAATATTTTAAAGTAACAAATATTTTAAAATAATGAATATTTTAAAATAATATTCAGTAAAAGATCAAAATATGATTTTGATGTCTGATTTGGGATGGACACAAATATATTTAAATATATAAAGCCGTATTGATTAGATTAACGCCATTTTGACGTGAACGATATTTATATCGATTTGATTCATTTCTATAATGAATATCGAAAATGAAATGATTTTGAAATCTAATGTTTTGAAAATACTATCATTTATATATCGATGATATGGAATATTAAATTTTGATTTGAAATTGTATATGAAGTTGAAATCGTTTTGAAAACGAATTTAAAATGATTTAAAAAATATGTTTTAAATGGAAATCGATGGAATATATATTATATATTATATATATAGTATAATGGCCTGAATAGAACACGTTGCGCTGTGGCAGTTCGCGAATTTCGCCCATTGACTTCGAATGGACATTACGGGAGATCCGACCTTCGGATTCTCCTAAAACTGAAACCATTGGGTTCTATCGAAAAGAGCTTTCTAAAGAATATTAGAGATTTGTCATCTAACGGTTGGATTTGGAATTATGTCCAAATCAAATTTGGAAAAGGTCGTTGTAAGTGCAGTTCGATGGCCGTTTGTGGAAATCGACTGTACCGGCCTTGATAAAATTATTAAAAATATCAATAATTTGTGTAAAATCATAACAAATGATTTGGAAAGAATTGGGATGAAAAATTCCATATTTGAAAAGATAAAAATATATTTTTATCGAAATGAACTAGTTATGAACTAGAATTATGAAATCCAATACTTTTAAATAAATAAATTGGATTTGAAATGGTTTTAAAAATAACCAGAATTTCCAATATATGAATTGGAATGGATTTGAATCGAAATTATCTTCGGAATATTTCGATACTAGATTCCGAGATTATATGGATATTATGGAGGAATTTGGAAGATATATATATGTATCGTTATTCCAATACGATATTTATTGATTCCAGAATTTGATATTGAATATAAGCCGATATATTTTCTATTCAGAGCCTTGTATTTAATATTAAATGTGATTTTGGGTTTGTTGTGAATGGCGCCTTCATTAACACTGTTCTTGAATTCAGTTGAGAAAAGATTAAATCTTTTTATTTAAATTTAATGAAGTATACCAATTAATTGATATTTAACTGGAATGGAATTGAAATTGGTCTTTGGGTTTATCATGAACGGTGTTTTAAATAACACTTGATCTTTAACCCGATTAACAATGGAATAAGATTTTGGGTTGTTGGGAATGATATCTTTAATAATACAATTCTTAGACCCAATGGAGTTAAGAAAATCAGAAACTAACTGGAGATTAGTTAAGTTGAATGGTTTCCTGGGTATTGATCTGATGTTGGTTTCGGCCTTCGGGGTTAATACTAAGGGAATTGTTCACTTGCTAATTTATGGTTAAAGGCTGATGGAATGGAATGTGATTTTCGGTTTATCATGAACTGTGTTTTAAAGTACATTGGTTCTTTAACCTAGTTAAAGATAGGAATAAGATTTTGGGTTGTTGTGAATGGTATATTTAATCATACTGTTCTTAGACCCAATGGAGTTAAGAAAATCAGAAACTAACTGGAGATTAGTTAAGTTGAATGGTTTCCTGGGTGTTAATCTGATGCTGGTTTTGGCCTTCGAGGTTAATACTTAGGGAATTGTTCACTTGCTAATTTACGGTTAAAGGCTGATGGAATGGAATGTGATTTTGGGTTTATCACGAACCGTGTTTTAAATGACATTGGTTCTTTAACCTAGTTAAAGACAGGATATGATTTCCCAAGTTAAACAATCGTTAATATTGATTTTTGGGAAGATTAAAACCAAGTGGAGTTTTAATGCATCTTTAATTAGATTGAAATTATATCCAAAGGAAGATTAAAGAATAAATTTAAAGATTTTATCTTTGATAAAATTAATGGGAACCTTTCCCAAAGTATAAGAATATTTGAATAAAGGAATATTCTGGATTGGAATGAGGCGTATGTTATGTTTTTATAGCACTTGTTTATTATATACGCGAGTTATTCAGAAAGACCGAGTTTATCCCATTCTGAATAACTAATCCGACGATATGTCGAGGATGAAGACGACCGGAGGTCTTCACATCATTTGGATGATTACTGAGGTCTTGATTGGGTTGTACACTCAAGACAAGGTAGTAAGTGGTGATCGTCCAGACGTACTTGGAGATCAACCAAATATGCGAGGACCTCTCCCCTGTATTGGACATATGGGGAGGAATAAGGTGCCTCCGGTTTCGTTCAGATCCAGAACGAACTTGTAAATGGAAGTGTATCTGACATCGGATTTCATTCTGTGTGATTGATATACATCGGCTGCATAGCGTGAATTGCCGGTGTGGCATGCTGAGATGCAAATGATCAAGGCTTCTGTTGAAAAGCAGAGTCTTGTGGTTGATGATCAAAACACGACTTTAATATAGCATAGCTTTTTGTAGCGTTAATTCATGAGCCTCACATCCCAGCGTGGACCAAAAACGGGAGAGGACTTCAGTGAGGGCATGCGTTTCTTTCTGGCTAGGAGTGGTGTCAGCGTTTTACTAGCCCTGGCGTTTTACTTATGTGTATGATGGATTGTGAGGCACCTCGGTTATATTGGTCGTTCCGGGGCCAATAGTTTGGTTGGGATATGACCAGTTTACGCCCCATAGGGCGGGGAAACGCATTGTTCAGGCATTTTAATCCGCTCCGTGTGGACCGGCCCTGACAATCCAAGGTGTAGTTGCGGCTGTTCCTGAGGCTCAGGCTAGACAGTCTCGAAGCGGTAAGGACGATCTCTTGCCTTGGTTCACAGATGGAAATCCAACTTCCAATACGTGAAATTTGCAGTTTTGATTACAGAGTCCAGTATTGGTGACATGATATATGGTAGCCATGTCGTCTAGGATTGATACATTTATATTTGAAGTTGTTTTATACACTATGCACTTATAATAGTATCAAATGATTTGTTTTAACGTACCGAGCATGTTTGGCTATTATAAGGGAAAACCCTATCCCCCGGCTTGCGTTG